>CAEGAF010027643.1:0-107942 GCA_903067075.1 Micropoecilia bifurca | reverse complement strand
GACTTTAATCTCAGAATTCTGTCTTTCTGACTTTAAAGTCAGAATCTCAGAATTCTGACTTTAATCTCAGAATTCTGACTTTCTGACTTTAAAGTCAGAATCTCAGAATTCTGACTTTAATCTCAGAATTCTGCCTTCTGACTTTAAAGTCAGAATCTCAGAATTCTGACTTTAATCTCAGAATTCTGACTTTCTGACTTTAAAGTCAGAATCTTAGAATTCTGACTTTAATCTCAGAATTCTGACTTTAATCTCAGAATTCTGACTTTTAATCTCAGAAATATTATTAAAAAAAATTTCGGTGGCCATAATCCTCTTCCGTAGTTCACTTGCAGCAAGTCAGCGTGGAAACATTTGACCTGCATGTGGTGATAATTCACATCTGGTGAACTTTAGAACAGAAATAAATGTGCCAAACGGCTGATTTGTTGTTTATTTTAAAAATAGCTTCTTGTTTCTTGTAGTACCTAATCCGGTTATGTGTAAGAAGGGGGAGCGTTGGACTTATAAATGTTACACAAAGCACCTAGAGGCGGTCTGAGCCTGTTTGGCGCCAAGGGCAAACCAACATAAAAAATTTGTGAGCGGAAACAAACACTTGTGGAAATTGACTCTCGACAAAGAATTCCTGACCAAATGACCAACGCAACCAAACTGTCTGACTTTGAACAAATGCCAGATGAAAATCAGGGCGTCATCCCACATCAGTGTGTGACCAAGAAGATGATCAAAGAGGATTAAAGAGGAATCAGGCTGCTGAATGTTTCTGTTGCTTCAGACTTAAACCAACCAATCCAGCAAAAAGATTTGACAAAATATTTCTCTTGAGTGAAACTCTTGATCCTGCTTCTCAAAAACGTAGAGTTCATTCCTCCATTTTGGGAACCAACAAACAAACATCCATTCTCTGCTGCTCTTTTCCCTTAAAAAATGGCAGCCATGCTCTCCTTGACTTGCTTAGAAAAGCAAAACTGCAAAAACAAAAATCTGTTTTATTACCTCCAAATGAACACTGTGAATAAACTAAAGTGTAAAGTAATCCAAGAACATTTCTAACTAACTTAAAGGAGTAAAACATGAAAGCGGAACTACTATTACAATTATGCCAACAAATTGTAATTAAATAAACTGACGTATGCTAGAGGAGAATCTTTGCCTCTGTGGTTGTAAATCAACTGATATGAAGTTCATCAATCTGAGTAATTAAAGTCGGATCTGTTGGTATTACAGTATTACATGTTCTGTTCATTAATTATTAAAAGTGTCCCCAGCTGCTGGTGGAAGGGAGCCGTTCTCCTGGGAAATAATCTGATCCTTAAATATTTAGACCATCCATTCCATGAAGAAGATTTAAGAACAATAAGGACATTTGTTGGCATAATGTTATTTTCTCTTACAACAATAGAAAATATTGTGAAATAAAATGAAATCACTTCTTTCCTCAGGGTGTTTCCTGCCATTTGTTTATCCCCATTTTTCCTTAAATTGTTCAACACAATTTAAGATTTGTGAAGCCTTTATTCTGTTTGTGGAAACAAACATAGAAAACAAAGAGTGCCTGATGAAATGAGGACATATTTCATATGGAAGGGAAAAGAAGTGGTTGATCCACCATTTCTGCAAACAATAATCACAGATGTATTCTCTGTGGCTCTGCTGTTGGGTAAAAACAACAAAACACTCAATTGAACTTTGGATTCTTCACGGTACGCTCATCAGTTTATTTACATATTAAATTAATTCACAAGTTGACGTTAAATTTTTTGCTGAATTGTACCATTTTGGAAATGAAGGTTTGACTTTAGAAGTTACCTTGTTCTTAATAAATCAATGCTGCCTGAGAATCCAAAGACTCTTGGTTGCCCTCTGCTGGGACAGTGGCTAAGTTCGCTAATGCCTCAGGCTGGCTCTGCCTCAGAAAATGAGTATATCTAACAGGAGAACCACATGGAGACCATTATTATATAACATAATAATAATCATCTATAATCATCTATATTATAAAGACACACGTAATGTCTTTATATTATATTATAAAGACATTACGTGTGTCTTTATAATATAGATGAAGCTAATTGATTAATATTATCCATTGTACTATTATCCATAAATCTATAACTAGGCAATGCCTCACAATTTGCCTGGACAGGAGTTCTCCCCTTGACCTCTGATGCCAACCCAACCAGCCCTGCCAGCATTGTGAGGTGTAAACCTCCCGACTCCCCTCTAAAAGTGTGAACAAACACTGAATAGTTATGCGTTTTTTTTAATCCGGCCATCTGTTCTGGGGTCTGTAGCTGTGGTTTCCAAACACAGTGAGTTTCCTGTTGAAGTTCTTCATGAATCAGTTGAAAAAATCTGTACAATAATTGCTGAAATCATATTATGTTGTGACAGCAACATAAGATGTTGTTTTGTCATAATATCAAGTCCAAAAAAGTCAAGAATCTGAACAATAAACCACAATGCCATCTGAGCTTGGAGATTTATTTTTGTTGCGTCTTATAACTTGGTACAGGACACTCAAAAAAATGAACGCAAACAAATAAAAACAAACATTTATCATTAAAAATACAGTAAAGTTTATTTTTGTATGAAGAAAGATCAAAAACATATTCCGACTCAAATATAACAGCAGAAATTAGGTAGAAAAGTAAAACCATAGGAAAATGGATGAGATGTTTTAAGGCATCGTGGTCAGCAGAGCCACGGCGTAGATAAGGCAAACTGGAAGAGAGGCGAACTTACACAGGATTACATCTCAAACAGACCTACAGATTCAATGACTTCACATCTGATTCAAGTCTTTTAATGAACACAAATGTTCTGCATGTTTTTATTTAGGCAACAAAGTATGAAATGTCCTTTATATAGTTTCTAAATCAAATCTGCACCCTTAAATAAAAAAAACATATATATAAATATCAAAGTTTGATCAGACTGAAAGTATAGATAACTGCTTCCTAAAACACTGATCACAAAGTATTAGTGTTATGATAATGATAAGTTATAGATGTTCATATATTGGTAGTTGCATTACTTTAAGTGCTTTGTGCAAAATAAAAGGAAAATGTGTCTTTTATTCTGAGGAAAGCTGAAACAGAGGGATGGACGCAGGCGCTGGCTGACAGGCTTTGTGTAACGAAGCAAACACAGGCTCCCATTCACTGGTGTGTGGGTCAAAATACACACACACAAAAAATACATTTTTTTAAATTTAAAAAGAGCACTCTTATCCTTTCATTGCTGTGTACACATTCAGCGCTAAACAGCTGCTGCTACCACAGCTCAAAAACTGGCCTCTGCAGGATCAAATCTGTCATCACTCACAGTCAAAACAGCAGCACTGATTTCCCTTCAGCTCAAAAAGCTGCTTCACATCTCAGATTTTGGCCTGGGGAAAATAATGAGGTGAAATTAAGAGTAACAATCGATATTAGCCTGATGGATTTGACATAATTTGCTAAAATTATCAGCGCAGTGACCTTAATGATGATGAACTGATCAAAGCAAATCTGGTTAAAAATAAGCTGAACATATGAACACAGATCTGCAGAAATCCTCATCAGAATAATAATAATAATAAAAAAAATTAAATAAGCTTTAATATTAAGGCAACTCTTTGGTGGCACTTTAAACAGCCTTACATTAAAACAATAGTGATTCACTGGGGCCTTACATTAAAGACACAGTGCGGCTTGTTGTTTGAATACAGTGAAGTTTGGAAATCTTAACTTGTGATGTCTAAATTCAAGCGTGTCAAATTGTCAGCATGCACAGAGTTTTGGTCTCTAAAGCCGGTGGATCCAGTCAGCAGGTGAATAGACGGACTGACCAGCCGCTCCCTGCGCTAGAGGACCTCAGACAGAACCTCGTGTTTAGGCAACGTCGGGTAGATCATCGGCGTACAGGTGCACTCCTTGTTGCCGTCTTGTTGGCTGAGCTGTATTTTCAGATTATTGACTTCATAGTCATGAAGATACTGCTGGACGAGGAAGCGCTCCCTCTTTACCCGAGCTCTCACGTCCGAGGGAACATCCGGAATCAGCCAGGCCACGAAATATTTAACCAGGAAAACAACATGCTGTGGAGGAAGATGAAGAAGAAACTAATTAAAACTACTTTATACACATGCACAGAACTACTCACATTTTCTAGATGCAGCATTAAAGAAGGAACATTTCTGAAGAAAAAAAAAAAACTCATTTCAGTTTGCAGACTTTGATTTGCTGTCCTTGAACAAAGAAATCCCTAGAGTGATAACATATATGCTTAAATAAATTTCACATGAAATTTATTTATTTCAGTCCTTTGCTGACATTTTAAAATAAAAGATGGAAACATTAACTAAAAATTTATTGCAGAGGAAAAGATAACTTGGAAACAAGCAAAGAAAGGACACAAGGAACCAACGCAGAGAATAAAAAAGGACAGATTAGAGGAAAATAACAAAGCATAACCAGAATAACAAAAGTCACCAAACTGAGCAATAAAGAACAGAAGATATGGTTCCTTCATCACATCCAGATAACAAAGGGTTTTTTTTTAAATTCTAAGTGATCAGATTTCTTGACTAATGTTCAGTTTATTGATCCATGTATAGATATTTACTGTAGCTGGACAGAAAATGTTTGGATAGTTGCTAATTTAAAACGTCTCGAATTTAACAGTGGAGAAAGTGAGGCTTGTTTTCCTTACCTCCATAATAATGATGAAAGCTAGCTTGGCAGCTAAAATATGCCAAAACTGCATCGTGTGGAAGTACTGCTTCTCGTGGCCCGGGGGGTAGCGATAATCACGATACCTGCAAAGAAAAACGTAAGAAAATCAAACATTAGAACTTCATCCTGATTGACTTTAATATATTGATTGAAATTCAAAAACAAGATTGAAATTGTGCTGTTTAGTAGCAATGTTAGCACACAATATGACAATGACTGAAAATACCAGCTTTATTGTTAAATTAGATGCACACATAACATCATCACTACTTATATGCTGAATTGTTGGTATCCCACAGCATGATGATACAACCCCCGTGTTTCATAGTAGAGCATGTGTGTATAGAGGGATGTGTGCTGTTATTTTCTATCACTTGTGTACAGACTCATCCAATAGATTAGAATATTATAGAAAACTTTGTTTTTTTTTTCAATCACTTAACCAAGGGAGACATATTATATAAATGTATTACACACAGATGTTTTAAAGCCTTATTTGATAATTGCTGCATGAACGACTGTCTTCCAGCTGGCAATGAGCTATTAAAGCACAGTTGATGCAATGAGGAGATTCTCATTTCTTAAAGAATTTAAACACATTGTGATTGTGGAAAATCTTCCAGAGTTTAAAGTCTGTTCAAGATTGGTCAAATCACTGTCATCAAGCAAAAAACACAAAGAAATTAAAACAATAAAATAAAATACTGAAATTGGGTTGACAATTGTCCATTGCTGACAACATAAAGCAGGATGACCAAAAAAAACAAAACAAAAAAACCCAACCTAAAATCAAGCAAATTAAGCAGTCCATTTTGTTTGTGTAGGAAAGCGATCTTATTCATTGTAGATTTAAAACTTAAAAATGCACATTTGCTGTGTTGAAACAAAGTGGCATCTAGTTTTAAAATTATTTTAGACTCAGTTGAACAAATGTATTCTTTCAAAATGCTTAATAAAAGCAATTAAATAAAAGCTGATCCGGCTGCAACAAAGTCAGCTTTTCAGTAAAAGTATCAGGACAGATGTGGTTGTATTCATTTTGAGGCTTTGTTTGTAAAAAGATGAATATTATGTGGTTTTTTCCCATTGTAAGGAAATTATGTCAATAATAGTTTCACCCTGAATTTTGGATCATTGTTGAACTGCAGTTGGAGGCCACAAAAAAAAAAAGCATTAGTCCAGGAGCCACAAACTCTGAACACTCCCGACTTAAAGGACAGCTAAAAGAGGCCAACTGCAGATTATTTGATCCTGCCTGATTAACACAGAAGGAGAGAACATGCTCTGTTCTCCCTCTGGAGATTCTGTTTGCTTCTTACCTGCAGGTTGTGATGTTGAGCCACATCGGGTTCTCTGCCTCCTCAGGCCTGCTGGAGTCTTCAAACTCAGAGACGTTAAACACGGACAGGCTGTTGTTTATGTAGCCTTTCATATTCATCTGTCCCTGTGGCTGGTAGGCGTACATGTACACCAGCCGAGGCATCATGTCAGAGGTGAAGGCCACAATGAACGCCTGGAAGCAGGAGAACATTTAGCATTAGTTGGTTTAGTGAAAAATCAACCCAAAGGGTCTGACGGCAGATTCCGCTACGCGCTCACATTTGTAACGACAGACAGCACGGCCATCCCGTTGAGAATTTCCTCCCAGGCCCCGATGCTGTGGGCTTTGGCTGCCACAGGACGTCTGAACTGAGTGGTGAGCTTCCAGGCGTCCACTCGGATTTCAATTATGTTGTTGAAAAGAGCCAAGAGCGGCGCCAAGGGGAAGGAAGCCACAAAGAGCGTGATGAAGCCGAACTGGATCACTGTGAGAGAGAGGAGAGGCAGAACGATTTAACAGCACCATCTACAGGATCCATGTATCTCAATCATGCTTCTATGAAAATGAATGGAAAGGTTAGGATACATCTATGGGCTTTATGAGACACTTTCATCACACTTTTGCACAAAATCATTCTTGGTCTGCTCAGTTTTGCTTATTTTGAGCTCCTTTCAGAATGAGCTGTTTTAAGGCCTCTTGCCACTTTAAATCTAATCAAGTTGCTGCTGGCTAGCCCCCTGCCCCCAAACTCAATATTTACACTTGCAGATAAAATGGTTGCAAACACATGTGCAATTATACAACTGCATATCTTTGAAAAGCAATAGTAACGCCTCCTGCACAACCAATGAGGATGCAGCAAGTGGTTTCTAAATGGTAAGTCAGAAACAAAAAACTTATCTTTTCCAGCAGCCATTGTACAGCTCACCAAACCTCATGGAGCTTCGCTTGAGTTGCTAGGTAACAGCACAGTGCTTGTTGGTTGTGACTTAACAATCAGGAGGTTTTTCATAGAGCTCGTTTTCCAGACATCAAAAAACTTTTTGCCAAACAGCTGTGTTATTTTGCCAAACAGCGTTTTATTTTTTTTTTAAGCGCTTGACTTGTTTTTAGAAGCAGTTGAGACAAAAACAGAAGACTAAAATTGTTCAAAATGTGAATTTGCCATAATAAGTCCCCTTATATGCTAATTTTCCTTTTTAAAGTCTTTTCCTTTTAAACTAAGAGTATAATTAGAGACCGTCACTACCAGAAAGATAAGCTTTTTTTAAAATAAAAATCTATGGCAACATCGTTCTGTTGTGTCCCAAACTGTGAATCAAGGAGTGTTGGATGGATTCCTACCCATTTCCAGGTACTCATAGAAGAGCCCCAGCTGACCGAAGCACTGCAGGTCATGGTCCTGCTCCCAGCGACTGTACAGGCTCTCTGGATGGCTCCGCGCCTTCCTGCTGCCCCACCAGTTCATCACCCAGCTAAACACGAACACAAGAGGGCAGCAGAGAGCCTTCAGAAAACTTCTGGCAGGAATAAAGGAGCCACACTTGAACTGAGAAACAATAATATACATTACGACTGAAACAATCAGAATAGTTGTGTGGTAATCAATTATGGAAATAATGGTTAACTAATTTAGTGATGATTACGTAACTAGAGTATATGGACTCAGAATAAGGCTATTTGATGAAAGAATGACACCCTGAAAGCAGCAACTAAGCCAAAATATACACACATTTTGCATTTAAGATAGAAAAAACTGTCCTTTGTCAGAAAATATGTTCCTTAAGTGGTGTAATTTTAACTTTAATTGATTTAAGTTCTGTAAAAATAAAATATCTTCTATTAAGCACTTTTTGCTGTCCAATTATTAAACGGTTTAATGAATAGATCAGCCCTACACTAAGTTGAGCTTTTCACATGTTGATGATCAAGTGCACATTAAAGGAAAACTGTTATTTGTCTACTTGCATCTTTTAATGTGTTTCTAATATTGTATAAAAAGGCTAAAGTGGTTAAATGAAAAACCTGCAGAATATACCAAGGTTTTTAATCATCAGGATACCTGATTACTAAAATAATGTATTAAATTATTCGGCTATGGTACAAGTTTGTCTTGTAAAGACTGATAACCACATTGTATTTACTCAGTATGAGCAGCTGCAGCATCATGTTTCTATACTCACGGCAGCAGAGCTTCCTGAATGTTGCCCCACACTTGTTTCCCAGTCATCACTATTACCAGCTGTGTCGTTAACTCGATCAGGCAGCCGCCAGGGTCGCACTGCAAACACACACGGATTGAACAAAGAGAAACTATGGGAGGTAAACAGACTTCAATAAAGACACAGACTGAAGGTGAATCTGGTGTAAATGTTACCTCCTCGTTTCTCAGGCTGCCCCCAAACATGTATGCGTATTTCCCAGGGTAGCCCACAAACTTCCCCTTAAAAAACGCCACGTAGAAACACGAGGAGTAGTAGTTGACAAACTGGAAGAGGAACATCTTCATCGTCAACTTGTTCTCATACTCCAGGTGGGTCTTCGGGATTTCTGTGTGGAAACCAAAATATGGGATTTACAGAGATTTTTATGCCATGAGGGTTGAATAAGTCATGGAGCTCTGGCCCTCACCCATGTCAGTAATCCAAACAGCCACTTTCTCATACATGAGGTTGAGGATCATGATGATGACAAAGTTGATGCAAGAGGCTGTGACGGAGGTGGCCAGCTGGGGGGTGATGTAGGGGCCGACCACCTCCAGCTGATTGGTGGGGCTGTCCTTCATGATGCTAGCGAAGGCCGCGTACACCGCCAGGCGGTACGCTATGACCCCAATGATGCAGGCAATGATCAATGAGATCTTCAGGACAGAAAACACAGCGACAAAATGAAAGACCGAACCGAACAGCAACGGTGGAAACGTCACAATGAGACACTGAAGTGCAAAGGGGGAGTGTTAGGTTTTATCAACAACATAGACGTTAGGAAGGAGAAGAATGCAGCATACCACACGCATACCATACCCCACACACACACACACACACACACACACACACACACACACACACACACACACACACACACACACACACACACACACACAGATTTCCAAACCTACTGAATTATGTTTCAACAAATTCAGTTTTATACCAGCATCATATATTTATTTGTGTTTACACCACATGAGGTAAATTGTTACTTATTTTAGGAGCAAAGTCAAGAACTGAATGTGAGAGAAAATATTAAAATATTTACTATTTTAAATAGCAATTTAAAAAAAACCCAATTATGACGCTGACATTTCTTGTCTTTCTCATCCTATGTTGACGATCAGCACGGCTAGAATTACCTAAACCGAATTGGTGCTCCAGATCCAGTTTGTTTCATAACAGAGGTAGAAAACTCCAGATGTTTGCTGTGCTCCATTCAGAGTTTCTCAAAATCTTTCTCTTCTCTTTGAATGAACCACAGACATGTCTCGACCTGTTGCGTCAAAAATACTTCCCTTTAGATCCGTTTTTCCTTTGAGTTTTGAACACCTTACAGGTGCCCAAAATTATAAATTTCGAGTCTTATCTTCTAAATTACGTTATCCAGATTTGGTAGTACAACTAGGCTAGATGATGAGCTCACTGATCAGGAAAACAAAGTTTGGTTCTGGCCTTACAGGTATAAACTGTAAACAATCTCATCCCTTTGTTTTGTCAGGGCAGGTATGCTTTGCAAAAAGGAGCTTCTGGGATATTTCCCTTTTTGCCTCATTAAAGTTATTTCATTAGAAAGGTTATGTCTGGCATTAAAGTAAAGGCATGAAAAATGCCTCCCATGACTTAACAGGTCCAAACGAGTATTTGTTTAGTCATACCAGTTTAGAAAAATGAGGAAATGAGAGTCAGAAATGTTTTTATCAGCATGCTTGAAACTATTCAGCTTAAAGTCACAACCATAAAAAGACCAAAATGTTGTTCAGTTTCCTCTAGAAAGAATAACCAGACGTTTGACAAAGTGCAATTCAAAGCCTTCTTTTTGTTTTACACACAGCTGTCCTGGAGAAGCAGCATGGAGTGAAAGACAGCTGAGGTAGATGAGAGGAGGACGACAGCAGGTGGAAATAAGTGTTTTAAATCTGATCAGAAGATGAAATGCTCACCCACAACAGGACGGTAGCTCCAGACAGACATGTGCGTGCACACTTGCTTGTTATGGGTAAGTAAGGCTCCAGTTCCTAAATCAGAAGCAAGCAAAGCATTGGGGTCAGGCATGTTGGTTAAGTCCTGAAAAGAAAACTCTGAAAGGCCAAACTCCTTGAGCTACTACAGGTTCACATCTGAGGCAGAAATGTGTTACTCAATCAGAACTATTTTTTGTGTATTTATCTTTTGAAGTTTCTTTTTCAGCATTTGTGTTCAGGAAACTCATTAGGCTAGACACCAACGAGGGAATAAGGAGACTCAGGCCTTGGAGTCTTTCCAGGAAGAGTTGTCATTTCTTAACGCTCCACCTCTTCCTCACCAAACAGGAAGTCCTAAACGATGCAACACTCTTACCCAAAGGATCACAGAAGCCCAGCACAGAAAAAACTTCCCTGCTAGATATGTAGCAGTTTTGTCAAGAATCCCCTCTTGTTCCTGAAGATGCAGTAATGAAAGATGGCAATCTTATCTCTTCTATTCCTTTTGTGCAAATAGTATTCATACTTTATATTCAGGGTTCATGCACAGTTCTGCGAACATCTTACACTGCAAAAACACTTTTTTTGATCTAACAAAATAGGAAAAATGTCTAAGAGAAATAATCCTTCAGTGGAACTAGGGCTTTTAAAAAAAATCTGCATTTATGAATTGTTCACTTAAAAAAAAGTTTAGTTTCAAAATATTTGCACTAGAAACTAGACCAAAAATACTTCTAGACTCAAACTTTCGGCCTCTTAAAGCCCAGTTTTGATGAATAAAGAAATGAAATGATGGACAGATTCATTACTTTTTTCTTTGTTATTATTTTTTATAAAACTATTCACATTGACTGTTTTGTATATGGATGATTGAGTGATGGTTTGTTGAAAATGGTGCAACGTTTGAAGAAGGGAGAGTCTAAGACTTTTTTCTTCCTCTCATTTTCATTAAAAATGTTGTTTATATCAACATGTGACATGTTCATTTTAAAACTGTAAATGAATGATATAAATAAACAGTATGATGGCTTCATGTATGGATAGATTAATAGCCAGGGGATTTTTCCACATAGTCACTGATAGGCACAGTAGATCAGTGTTTCATTAGTGCTCCAACACCTTAGTGATGGGGTTCTCCTTGCTCTTTGTACATCTGGTCTCATATTCTGGCCGGAGCTGCAGCTGCTGCTGCTCCTCCTCAAAGTCCACCAGATCCCACTCGTACTCCAGGCGGGCCTGGCGCCTCTTCCAGAACTCCAGGAACAGCGTCACTGCAGGGGCAAACGGCACATCACAAACACGCAAATCAGGTCAGGACCGTTTCTCTGATCACAGAGGTTAAAGTTTCAGCTTACAGTGACTTGCTACAGAATGTCTTACACGACAAAGAGACTGAAAGAAAAACAAGAAGCTAACAGCTTATCCACTAGGTGGCACACTGCGTTTAAAATTGGAAATTGATGAGCACAGATTTGTTTACATACCCCAAATTCCCATGAAAATGGCAAAAAACACAGTCGCCACATTGTCAAACAGGTGTGATTGCTGCAAGAAAAACAGGTTTATAACATAATTACTAAACAACAAACTGATTTGTTTTGTGGTTAGCCATAATTATTCTTAGCGGCGACCAGGTGAGTCAACAATTCTCACCCACGAGGAGTTGCATGTCGTGTTGAGTTTCCAGTAACTACACTTCTTGTCGCAAAGGGGACACATGACAATTTTCCCTCCGATTTCATCACTGCAGATTTCTTTACTATTAGGAAAAACATAAGAGAAAACATCCAAATGAATACAGTAGCAATCTGAACCACGAGGAACCGGGACGATGTTCTCTGAGGAGCTTACCTCCACTGGTTGTCATCGTAGGTGAGGAACCCGTAAAGGAAACAAATCGCTCCAACCACTGCAGCAAACAGCAGCATCTCAGTGTAGAAACCAAGCCAAGCGAAATAAATGCCAATCTTCTCGCCGTAGTATTTCCTTTAACAGAAAATAAAAGGAGAATCAGTTATGCTTTCATTTCTGACACCTGCTTGGCAGCTGACCTCACTGTAAAGGTTTTTACCTGATGCGGTTAATTGGCTGCTCCTTGAAAAAGCAGAAGAATCTCGCCCAGTGTTTGTAGAGGTCGTATCTTTCGCTTTCACAGTTGACATCTTTGGATTTTATCCAGTATCTGGACTGCAGGCATGAAGAAAACAATTTTTAATTTAGTTTTTGTTTTATTAAAGAGAAAGAGTTCACTTGGAAATCCAAACATATCCTTTTTTGTTGTTGTTTTTACTTTAAGTACTTCAGGTTAAAAGAAACTCACATCATGAAGAGGGAAGGCAGAAGTGTAGGAGCCGTTGTTCAACAAGCGCTTGATTCCCTTTTTGTCTCCACAATCATAGCTGACGTACAAACAGCGGGACAGGATGTAGTAGACCTGGAGGGACGGGGAGAATATGACCGCTGTATAAAAACTAATAAAATAAAAATAAAAAATAAAACTAACAAATTGCAACAAGAAAAACCTTCAAAATGTTGCTGGACTGCAGCTGATAAAAGTTTGAAACAATAAAAGACTGAAGGTCACAAACAAGATAAGGCCGGTCTTGCTTACTATCCTGTTTCGAGTGGAGGGAGGGAAGAATGTGTCTTGGTTGTTGATGAGGAAGAAGTCAGCCTTGCTCTTGCTAAAAGGAGCGGTGAAATAGTCCGGCTCGGGATTCATGATGTTCTTGGGCAATCGAAAAGGAGTGGAGAGCCAGTTCATGGGCATATCCTGGTCCTCCGGCAAGTCGCTAACTCTGAAAGGAGCCTTGATCTTCAGCACATCTGCATAGGTGGCCAGAACCTCCCACGGAGCGTGGATCTTCACAAAGTACGTCTTACCATCCTCAGACTCCTGATCATGAAAATACAAAAATACAGATAATAATAAGTGCACACTTATTGGCAATCCTGTTAAACGCATAAAATAACATTAAATGAATTCATCTGCAGTTTTTTTTCTTTTCAAAAAACAATACGGAGAAACAGGATTTGGTGTTTATCCACCACAAATCTGGAACAAACTTCCAGAAAACTGCAAAATTGCTGAAATGCCGAGTTCCTTTAAATCATGGAGTCAGTTGCCTTTGATTCCAAGTAACTGGAACACTGAGCAATATATTTGATGTATATTTGATTCATGATTTGATGATGGCATTTGACAAAATGTAATGTTTATTGCTTGTTTCATAATTTGTTAGTGTTTTATTCTTTATGGTGAAAAAGCACTTTGAGCTTAAATGTGCTGTACAAATAGACGTATCTTGACTCAACATTTAAGTTGGACTTTTTGTCCATGCTGAAAAAAAAAGATAAGATATATACACACAGTCTTAAGAGGTTCTGTTAATTGTGATGATTTCCCGATTACAGCTTATATAAACCTGATCACTTAAGATTAGAGTATTACAACAGACCAATAAACAGTTTAGCAAAGAATCATCATTAATCTGAGCACATATTCTAATTTATTGGATATGATGCTACTCTACTTGTTTAGCAATATGAAGCACATGATGGAAGCCAAGTTGAAAGTTTGACTCTGTATGAAATCAAGCAGTTATGCAATAATATAGAAAAGAAACATCAACGGTGCCCCAGTTACAACTAAGTCTGTCCACAGGAAGGGCGTCTTACCGACTTATCTTCTGTTTCCAACTCCAGACCGGCTTTTTTCAGGTTTTCTTCATAAATTCTCCTTCTCTCCTTGAGCAGACGAAACATAAAACATGAACAAGAATCCGAATGTTATGAAAAACAGGGGTAGAAATTAGAAAAAAATAAAACATGTAATCATGACAAAAAGGCCAGTCTGAAAATGGACACTTTCAATTTAAAATCTATCCAAAAATGCAACAACGCAAGATTGTTCATTTAATTTATGTGAAATATGCATATCTGGCAGCACACTGTTCATTATGTGAAAGAACAAGATGACCACGGAGTCCAAGGATACAAAACTGGTGGAAAAAACAAAACAAGTGATTCATGAACACAAACTGCTCATCCAGTAAGGTTAAAAGTAAGTCAGGGAGGCAGAAACGGGATTTAAAAGTAAGTGAAAGCTGCCATGTGGCCTTTTGCCTTTCAGACTAAGTCGGCCTAAAAAGAAAATGAAACCTTCTTGTTAGGGACGAGATTTAGTGCCATATTATTCAACAATTCTGGCTAATCCACAGGAAGTGGCCTCCTGTTGGCCCTTCCTCACTCTGTGGAAAAAACGATCCAGTTCCTGTCACGGCGAGCAGTCGCACTGTTGACTCACTGACTGAGCGTGTGGGCAAAGTGTGAGCTGGTGACACACTGCTGTGAAGGCTTAACGGCTAACAGACAGACTCTTTCAGCGCTCCGGAGTGAAAGTGATAAAACTACTGCACCGTCTGGGGGGCCGTGCGGCCAAAATGGCCGTAAAAAACACTCCAAAATGATCTTACAGCTGTCATAGCAAGATGACAAAAAAACAGCCAACGGCTCTGTGGTGTTTAGGCTCAATCGCTGGCACACAACTTCTAGGATATCCTGCATGAAGCGATGCTTTCCAAAAGCAGGAAATAACATCATCTTTGTGGAAAGCTTATCCTTCGACATTGCTCTGCGTGCTATGTGAGGAAAAACAACGAGGAAAAAATGCAGATAACCTAACTTTAACATAGATCTTACCTGTTTTTTTTCACAGTCTTTATCGTCGACGTACGAGAGGACGAAGTCTATTCTCCTCATCCCATCTCGGAAGAACACGGAGTCTTTGCTGAGTTTCTGTTTTCCAATCTACAACGGGATAACGCAGAAATGCAGACACTTTACAAAAGAACATGGGTAGAGTTGCAGTCTCAGGCCTTTGGATGAATGCACCATAAGAGATAAATGATAAATTCAATTTCACAGCAGCAAACACAAACGGCATGCTGACGGAGGGATTCTAAGATCCATAACTTCCTGCTTTGCTCGCTTTAATTCAAACTGTTTTGCAGAAATTGATGAGAAAATGCTTTGGTGGAAGCCAGGAAACCCAGGGGGAAAAATGTAAAAGCTTTATTTTAGAGCCAATATCTGATGAACCACAAAACTCCATCAGTTTACTCTTTTGTTTTTAAATACTAGCTTTGATTTTGACTCATACTGGTAAATTTAAAAAGTGAGCATAAGCCAACGCTAGCCCTGCAGAGGCTAACAGGCCGGGGAACAAAAAATATTGACTGAACCGTAACGCTGTAAGGGAGGACAGGTCTTGCCGTCTGTGCTTTTTCAGCTGTCCAGCAAGCTAAAAATAGCAGCACACATCGTTTCTTCCTCAACCCCACTGCTGCAGCTACCTACACGAGTGCATGCAGCACACAGAACCCATCTGGCACAACCACAGCTACCACAACCCACTCAGTCCTGGCTCTCTCTACTCTAATGCTGATGTGAGTCTGTTCAATCTACTGGGCTGATGCTGAAGGAAAGAAGGGAGGAAAAGGGAGAGCACTTTACCTCCATGGCCTTCTTGTTTTCTGCTTGTAAAGCATCAGAGAGAAAAAAAAGAAAAACGTAACAGGATGCCTGCCTCACAGAGAAAAACCGCCTCTTCCCAGGGGAACAGAGCCCGGCCCTGGAAGCACTGCCTGTCTCCGTCTGGCTGCACTGATCTCCGTCCCGACCAGCCGTCTTCCCGGCACGGCTCCTCACTGGCACGGTCATCCAGAAAGGCTGAGCGAAGAGAGCAGGAGGGGCAGGAGAGATGTCGAAGTGCAGCTGCCAGCTAGCTAATCAAATGAGAGCTCCGCATCGGGAAAGGGTTAAGTGGAGGGTCGGGGTTCGTAGTACTGGACTGTGAATGGGATCCATGCTTTTTCCAGTTATTTTCAGTCATATGCCAATACAGACATTAACTATATTATTGTTGTTTGTTTTCTAAGGCCTGTGCAGTGGCCTCACTTCATAACATACAGCTAAAAGACACACAACCTTGTTAGTTCACCTTCAAATCAAACTTTTCCTGTTTGATGTTGGTTACTTTTCCTAATATGTTTTTATCATTTCCTTCAAATTTAGAAGGTTACAAGCATTCTAGTTACTCGCATCATTTTACTGGAGTTTTGGTCCATTCCCATAATTCCCTGGGAAAACTGGGTCAGATTTGCAGACTTCTGTACAGATACACACCTTTTCATTTCTTCCCACAGACTTGCCATAAAATTAATACCTGTGGATTAAACGCTCCAAAAATATTGACTTGAAGCCACTTTGTAATGACTCAGAGTCTTTAAAAACAACCACTGGTGTCCAAACTTCAACTTCCTGTTTGACATCTTGAAGTGATGGTTCAACATTTCCTCATGTTGCATTTTTATTTTGTGATGTACACCCTTCAGCAGCAAACATCATAAGATTGTCTCTTCAAGCTTCGTAGCGTTCCTCTCTTTCCTCCAACTGTATCAGTGGAGTTTACTGCTAGCTAGAGCTGCGAGATATGGACAAAAACATGAATAAGTGGGAACAGCGAAGAACTAGTGTGACCAGAAATGTTTGGTTGCGCTTTCAGAACCAGCCCATGTCTAGTAAGTGAACACCCAAGGCCTCAACCTTTGCAGAGCTTTCCAGCTCCAAATTACACATACATTATGACCACATGTCATTTCTCCCTGGAGCATTTTGGACCAGGCTGACCGTGGCAGCAGGGTGGGGGCTTTCTTTAACTGGAAATCTACTGTAGAAACTCTCTAATTTACTATAATTACACATCAGCCATATGGAATCAGGACATCTGCTGGGGGCCACCTCTGCTCAGTGAAACTTAACCAGATTGCTATACATTTACTCACCATTTCCAAATGACAGGACGCTATAAAGTGCACTTTTAAACCCTTACATATGTAATATTACCATTTAAAAAATGCTAATTTATAATCAATTATAACAAGAACTCTCTTTATCAATTACTTTAGGTTTCTGATATGCAGGTAATTGTGGCTATGTGAGGCGTTTTGCTATATCAAGTCCTAAAATGTTATCTAAGCACAGAAACCACCCACAAAATATGACAGACTAGATAAAAATGAGTAGAGAAAAGATGACAAGATACAGAAGCTTATTTAAAACCCGGCATAGATTAAAAGGTTAGATAAATAGTTGTCTTCAGTTGAAGGGAGCTTAGAAAAGCCTTTAAGTTAAAAAAAGACACTGTTCATTAAGATGCGAACATGCTTCTTAAACAAAACCACATTTAAGCTACTTAAAATAAGCCGGCGGAGCAGTATATGTTTAGCTACATTTTCCTCCTGTCATGAGCACAGGGCAAGGCCTAGATTATACCTTGTACTGTACAATGTACTCTCACACACACACACTGACATGCACAGACATGTAATGATCTACATGTATGTGTATCTACAAAACTGTGCCTTTTAATTAAGCTTCAACACCATCAGGGTGTCGCTTTCTCCTCAGTGAAGCAAAAACTATTACAGGTGAGAAAAAAAATAAAAATTCAAAGGCAATTTTCCATTTTCACTGAGCTGATGGTACCATTAGTGGATGTTTTCATTGCTCTCGGAAACAAAATGCTTGCTACAAGCCAGACTCTGCTCTCCACCAAGAAAAAAAATATTGACTTCCCTTGATGTCAGAGCAATATAATTTCCCTCTCTGGATCAATAGAGTATTCTTCCGCCTAGCTGTATTTTCGTGCAGCTAATGCCTGTAGCAAGAGACAGACCAGGAAACACGCAGGCAGACACAGAGCCTGTTTTACCATGCCATACCCTGGAACGATACTTCAGGAATAGCGCCCGTTTTCTCCGAAACTGTGGAGGAACCGAGCAGACAGTGAGAGGACGCCTTGTAACATGAAGGGGGAAATAAAAATAATAAAAATTATCCTCAAACCACTACAGCGGTAGCAACAACTTTTACAGATGCCAATAAATCCAACACACCACAGCTGCGAAGCATTCAACTATCCTACAGGTTAAGCAAAAAGCTCAGGGTTGATGTAAAAAGATGCACAAAAACTCATTGAAAACTTGAGTTTGCATGCCTGACTGGTGTCTTACCCCAGTGAAAGAACTGATTTGCTCTAAGGTGGGGCTCCTGACCCATGTATTGTCACTGCAGTCGGACGGAGCCAAGGAGGCCAGGCTGGCGTTGAGAGACTCGCACGTCTCTACACACACATCAGGAGTTAAAGGAAACTATTGTATCGCGCGAAAGAGGGGAAAAAACAGCAGCATTAGAGCTTCGCCCAATCCTGCTTTGGTAATGAGAATTAACTCATACAAAACTGATGCTGCAAAGTGTTACTTTAGCAAACAAAGTAGAACATTTGTGGTAGGAGGTGAGCACTCAAAAAAAAGGAAGGAAGGAACGCTAAAAATGTTTATAAGGAATTCTTACAGCGATCACACAAGAGGAAAGCAGCAGGTGAGAATACCAACGAGATTTCAAATGCACCAACTTTAAAACCATCAAGTAAAAGAATTTGCATCCTTTGAACTTGCACCTTTTGACATTACAACCACAAATGTTAGATTTTAATCAATAATCAATTTTTTTCACTAATTCCCTCTTTTGGTTTGCATAGATCAAAGTCATTTCAGCATCTTGTCTGATAAGCTCTCTTTTCTTTTTCTTTACAACTTCCATTTATTAGGACTTTGAATTCAGGTCTACTCTACCACAAAATTATTATCAGAACACATTATTAGTAATGTAAGAATAAAGTCACTTGTCAGTAAAATTGTAATAAAGAGAAAAAGCTCCTGATATTACCAGAATAAAGTAGTAATTTTAAGAGAAGTTCAACGCAAAAAACCCCAAAAAATTAAACATGCAAGCTGCTAATATTATGACCATATTCTTAGAATTGGCAAAAGGGATGATTTAAATGAAAGCCACTTTTTAAAAAGATTTTTTGTCATTTGTAATTTTGTTTTAGAAAAGAAAGTGAGAAATACAAAAAAAATTAAATGTGAGACTTTATAAATAAGCCATACATCAACGAGCTCTTGGGTTTATATATTTTTTCAAAGGACTGTGAAAATGTTCGAGAGTTTAATATTATAAGCTGGTAGTGAAAAAAGAAAAATCCCCCAAAAGGTTGTCAGCAGAGATGAAGGATTCATCCAGCCCAGCAGCAGAGAGTCTGTGTTTACCTCTGGCTGCCCCTGCTGGAGGGATCCTGTGCTGGTCGAGGCCTGTTGGTGGTAGCCGTTCCCATCGTCTGCAAGACAAAATCAAACCAAAACAATATGAGGCCGAGTTACCACAGTCAGCCGGTGACGGCAGGGTTTCAACCACGTGAACAGCTGCCTGAGGTGAAGAGGACAGCATGATAAGCAGTCAGGGCTGTGGTCTGTATTCGTGTAGCATGTTGTGGCTTCGCTCCCTCAGGAAGCACAGGGTGGCTCAACTGGATCACCCTAAAAGAAGCAGCGCAGGCATGCCGGCGTGATTCAGCGACTACAGCAGTGACTTCAGGAAACAAGAATGAGACGTCTGGTAAATTCCCCTGAACGCGGTTATAAATAGGAACAGCTCATGTGATGAAACTGGGTAATTACTCCAACTCCAACTGTGTTCCCCTTTTAGCCTCTCCTCCAAATGACAGCGTCCGAATATGCGGGGCAGATTGAGCGAACGGATTTACGTAAACAAAATGAGGGGGCAGACAGAAGAGCGACAAAGACAGGAGCCAGAAAAAATAAAGAAGAAAGGTTTGAGCCTCTGTTCTGCAGAAATAAAAATCATAATTATTGGTTTCTGATGTTGTATTTAGTCTTGACTCAACATATAAAAGTATCAAATTACAGTGAAAAAAAAGGATTCAAAGCGTTTGTCTATGTGATGTACGAAGTTAGGGTTAGCAGCACATGGCCTAGTTAATGCAAAACAAACTGCTTTTATTATGAAGCCTCAAATTACTGGTGGTTTCATTCTTAACCCACTGCATGGCACTAGGACAAAAGCATGCAACATTTTCTACTTTGCATGAATGCAATACAAGTTTAAATAGGATTGTAAAGGCATATTCGGTATAAAATTATGTAGCATTGACCTAAGAGAAAAATGGAAACAGTTTTATTTTTTAAGTTAATCAAGGTTAAAAAGAGATTGAAAAATGTAGAAACTGATATTATATTGGGTTTAAGGTCCTAAAACGTGCCAGAGTGAGAGTAATGCAACACTATCACTTCCTTGCATTTTGGCTGAGCACTGCCAGTCAGCTGGCTCCAATACGTTGTTTAGGAAAAATCTTTTTCATTTTGGGATAGAGGGATACACTGAATCAATCAGAGAAATGTGCATATGTCTTTAGATATTTTATTTAGAAAATCAGAGTAAGTATCAGAGAAAAGAAAAGCAAGACAGAAGTGGAACTTAAAACATACATTTCTTCTTATCCATCTCTTCAGTCACATACATGGCGCCTTTCACCCATCTCTCTCCTGTAGGGAGTTTCTCCCACATCTGTCCCTAAATCAAACCCGTTTCAAAGGAGTTTCGGTTGGCCAAAGAAGAAAAACTTCTTCACTGAAACCTTCGTTATTAGCTCAAGTAAATAAACCAAACTTTTATTTTCCAAGACAACATGCAGTATCTTTGGACCCAATTTAAAGTCTCAAAACACATGGTGTGAAAATTAGAGAAGTATTATGGTGAGACTCTGAGAAGCAACGAGCAGCAGCTAAGTGTTCAGCTCACTACTGCACTACATTGATCCAAGAATCAATAAACACATTGTAGTCACAAAGATAACATGAGTAAAAACAAACAAAAAAATTCAAATCATGATTCCAATCGTTAAAAGACTCAATCCAACTCGTCCCTGTGCAAAAAAAAATAAATAATTCCCTTCCTCAAATGAATTAACTGCAATTAATCACAACTGTTTGGAAAGCTTGGATTCTTTAGCCACTCTCAGGTTTTACCACAATCATAAGTTCAGAATCTGTAAATGGCCTAAATACAAACTGTCAAGATTAAAAAGATCTCAAACAGCAACACATGAAAAAAATAGCCCCTATTTAAACAGACTGAAAAACAGAAGGGAAACAAAGTCAATCGGTTTGGAAAGGACATTTTTAAAGGAAACTGAACTTCGAAGGGGCTTTTCAGAGTACTGGAGGTCACCGAACAAGAAATAGAAACAATAATCACTCTGTGACCTCTAGCATTTTGGTCAATTCCACTTGTGCCTGTATGAGCATCTGCTGCTGTGGGACTGGGTTGATATTGCACCAGCATGAAAAAGGCTAATTCATAACGTTTTCAATCTATTAATCTGGGATTATGCTCCAAACACTCCTTTGAAACATGAACATTAGACATCCTGACACTAAAAACATTATGCAGTCTTAATGTACATCCATCACTTTGAGATCTCAAGCTCAAACACACCTGCAATAAAAAGAAAGATGCCGATCCAAAGCACACCAACAAGACAAACAATTACCCTTTTTGAGAGGCCTAGTCAAAGTCCATGAGACTCTCTGATGTCCAATTGTGAAGCTCTGACATTACCTGCTCAAATGTGGATGAATCAAAGTGATCTAGAAAGAAGAGTGGGATAAAACTCACTGCCTGTCAAATGTGGAAAACCCAGTTATGAGGTTCAGGAAGTGATTACTTTTTCAGACTTTTCCAAGAAACTAAATAATTTTATAAAAAAGATTTTTTAGTCAAGTTATCTATACACTGTAAAAGTACTAACAATTAAAAAGCATTTTATCTGTATTGATTAAAATGCTATTTTATTAAGAAGATGGTGTAATTATTACTTTTATTTTTAAAATAAAGCCAATTAGTTTTTTTTTTGTTTTACTTTAATGTTCTGACACAATACAATTACACAGATTTGTTGGATTGTGAATGAGGGTTTTGGTTTCAGCCTATGTCTGCAGTCAGGAAAAAGCAACTTGGAAAGATTTTCCAAACCTACATGAACTGTCAAAAGCCAGAAGTGGCAGGATTAGTGCAAATATAACATCTTTTTCTGTAGCATTCATGCCCATTGTTTAAATGCTACTCATTTAATGAAAAACATCAAATTGAAGCTTTTAAATCCATGTAAGGATTGTGCAAAAAGAAAGCACTGTGTTCGTAAAGTCCACATAGTTGCTTCTTTGCATACCAGGAATGTCACAGAGACCTAATCTACCTAGCATGAGGATTTAAGCAACACAATCCTAAACATAGCTTAAGATATAGTCCACAGCTTCTTGTTTTTATCTTAAACCGACATAATCACATCCTTGACTAGGAAGCATTTCATTCACAGCGCAGGAGAACAACTCTCAAACAGCTGAGCATATGTTTTCACAGTTGGACGTTTGTATGTGATGCGATCTCAGCCAGTCCTCCCCACCTCCACAGTTAAAGCTTTGTTCAGAAAGGAGCAGCTGATCACTGTGGAAATACTTCAACACTGCTGCTGTCTCTCCGTTTATAGCCAGAGAAAATCAGAAGGGGAGTCACAACGGAGTGAATCAAACCACTTACAAGTTGGTCTGCAATTCAGATGCAACAAAAACAAAGCAGGCTGCCTTCAGCAAGCAGCACAGGCAAGAAAAAAAAAGACAAACGTATTTGTAGTTACTCAAAAGTACTTTCTGCATTTTCTTTGCAAGAACTAATTCTGTAGTTTCAGTTCCTTTAGTTTCAGCGTTTTGGGCTGGACAGATTTTGTAAAGCATGAAGGGTTTGGTTATCTGTCATGATCTGAAAGTTTCAGATGCCCTGTGTGTCTGCCGAGGGCAGCAGGCACATTTCTAAACACTTTGCTGGCATCAAGACAAGCTGGAGGTGACTGTGTGTTTCCACTGGACAGGCTGTGCCAACTTACCCTGCACTCGCCTGCAAGAGAGGAAAGCAAAACCATGAGCTGCCCAAGGCCAGAGAACCAGGGTGGGGGAAGGTTTTAGTTTTATTTGTGATAATCTGACTTCCAAATTTAGCAAAAAAATGTTGGAATGATAAAAAAAAAAAAATCCTGTAAAATAGGATTCATTTTGTACTCAAATAAGACAAAACTCGTGCAATATGTGTACTCTAAATCTCTCTCATTTAATAGTAATTTTATATCATGTAGAGTCTCTTTCTTTCTCTACAAGGAGTTCAGATAGAAAAGAACTGACGCAGTTCACAACGTTCAGTTGTTCCATTTCAAACACCACTTTAAGAAGAGAGTCTAGTTGTGGCTCTTTTGTACTTACCGCTGATAGATTCAGACGGGCTCATCTCAATTAAACTGTCCCCTCCTCCTTTCCCCGTTATTCGGTGCATTTTGAGGTTTTGTCGGAGTTAAGGTGTCCCGCTCCGGGTTGTTTCTGCGCTTCGGTCCGAGCTCCTGGCCGTCACCGTCCCTTTCCCCAGCTACCCAAGTAGCTGACTCGACAGGGTGCAGCTGCCCTCCCTTCACCCGCTGACCGCTTCACTGCTGCGTCTCCCCGCCCGGCCCACCGGGACTCAGCAGTGGGGGGGAGGAGGGGGGAGTGTCTCCACCCCAACCGACCAATGGCGTCGCATTCAGACGCTCCGAAAACACGTTGGCTGCACGTGGAAGCGAACTGTGAGATTAATCAATTTGGATTTTAAAAAGAAGGAAATGTTTGATGAATATCACTTTCTAGTTCATTAAAACACCCGCAGCTTTGAAATGAGCAAAAATACAACCGAGTTTAGTTGACATGCTTTGGAGTTGGACGTCCCAAGGGAAGCTACCAAGAGATTGTTTACTTCAGTGTTTGGACAATTACTTAAGAAAGGAGCTGTTGTACAAAATGCAGGCCGGCCTTAGGCATAAGCAAACTGCAGTATCTTGGAAAAGTTTTGAAGCTGCTGCCATTATTTGTACACATTTTGCCATTTTACAACCACAAATCTCAGTTTATTCATAAACCACAGTTTATTCATTGGGATTTTATGTTATAGACCAAGGATGTCCAATCTATGGTGCAAGTGGCATTTAGCGTAATGATTTAGTAGAGAATGGTGCAAATTGGTGGATGGATTGACTCTGTTAAATATTTTAGAAATTACTTTTCAATCCCGCTCCGGGATTCCCCATTATTCTTTTAAGCAAGATATCAGGACAGGCATTCTAATAAGGCTTAAATAATCTTCCTAAACTGGAAATTATTTGGTACAGCAGCACAAAATATTTGTGTTTAACATTGTTTTGCTTTGATTTAAGCAGTCTTAAATTAGATACATTATATCTTTTTTGCCTTATTTTATCCCAGATTTGCTGTCAGGTAAAGTCTGCACTAGTTGTTCTCAACCTGCAGGGTAAGTTGGCACAAAGATCTGTTAGTGTGAGACCAGATGAAGACTGGAGTCTGTAATGTGAGAGTGGAACCAACCCAACCCAACATCAGTCACAGTCAAATCTGACTGATTTTTTTAGATAGATCTAGATGCAGTCAGATAGTGTGTTTAGGAAATTAAACACCTTTCTTTTTAATCAGGCAAATATTAAATAGCCTTTTACATGTTTTAGATCTACAATGATATCTGCATCATTTTTCTAAAACATTCAGATACATTGGTTTCTTTACAGTATTGTATGTTTAATTCACATACAATTTTATTAAAATTGACATTTTGAATAAACCTAAGTATATTTGTGTGGCCCATGAGTGCATTAAATGTAATACAGGATTCTCAGAACTGTATCACATAATCAATCAAAAGTATGATGCATTAATATGTTCAGCCATTGTAATTATTTACCAAAGGGCAACCAATGTTAAAGTGCTTCCACAACATGCACCTTGTGGTGTATGCTGTGGAAGCACAACATGAGTTTTCATGCTGCTCCTTTTGGTTTGTAAGAACTAGATGCTTCATTTGCTTAATTTGTTTAACAAAAAATGTCTACGGGGGAATTTCCTGGAACTAAACAGGAACAAAATTAACTTGTGCCAAGCCGAACATTTTCATATCAACATTCTCACAAAAATTTCCTACCACTGGGAGCGCGCAGCATCTGCTCTAGAACAGTCAAGAAGAAATGTGTGCATGTGTGTAAGCTGTAAAAAAAAATTAAAATGTAACGAGTAAGCCTTTCTTTAGACACAAATCTCATACAGGAGGCAGGATGCTTAGTTTAGTGGGTTTTTTTAAAAGCAGGACAATGCGTGGTGACCCTTTTTACGTAACCATGCTGCTGAGTGTTTGTTCCTCTCTGACATGAAGATGAGGAAATGCTCCCTCACAATTCATTGATGCACCTCCCAGACTCCTCCCCACTCTGAACTTCCACTCTGGTCAAATTTAGCAGCAGTGGCCCCTCTCTGTCAACCTTCAAGTGGTTTACACAGTCCTGTGCGGGTGTAATTATGTGGTGTTGGGTGTGGCTGGCTGCAGAAATATAACCGCTTATTTATCCCACCGCCGTGCTTTTTTTTTTTTTTTGCTGCCAGCCTTGAGTTGCTTCTCCTCTGTGGGATGTGGGTCTTCCTGGGTGACCACTGCCCTCCGAGGTTTCAGAAGCTAATGGTAAAATCATCTTTAATAACAAGGCATGGAGGACCACCCATTGATGTTGCTTTGATTATTTCTTTTCACACCCAAACGAGAAGGTTGGGAGGCCGACGCAGACACAGTGTGTGAAAATAGAGGAACTGAGTGAGAATGTTGCAAATTTCATAAAGTTTTAGCTAGATTTAATGCTTCTCTTAATACTTGAACTTATGAGACAGGCAATTGCAGGATTTAATTTCCTCAGAGGCATGTTCTGAAACAGTATCAGCCTTTCATTGAGCTAATGGATCTGAGCAGAACCGGTAGATTAAAATCAGAGCTGAGCGAAGAACCTTGAAAATAAACACCAGCATGAAATGAAAATGTGTGTCAAAGCAATAATTAGCACTAGCCAATGATCAAGAAGCAGAAAAATAGTTAACAAGGATCATACAAAGACACTGAATACTGACAAACACAACTCCAAGACAATGTAAACATTAAAACATAAAAAGGAAATGGCTTAACAAAGTAAAACAGGAAGCTTACCGGAAGCTGAAATAACAACAACAAAAAGATAAACTGACATCTCCTAGCATACTGTACACTAAAAGTAATTACTTTTGGTTAATTTGTCAACTCACACATTTAGACAAAATTTCAGTTTGATGATGAAAGCATAATCTTTTTTCTACTTTATGCCATAGTTTGTGTTGGCATAATCACTTAAAATCCCAAAAAATCGCATTGAAGGTTATCACTGTAATGTGAAAAATTAGGGGATATGAAATATACTAAAAGAAAAAACTTCTTGAACAGCTTGATCTTTCATTTCAATCAATCAATCAATCAATCAATCAATCAATCAATCAATCAATCAATCAATCAATCAATCAATCAATCAATCAAATTTTATTTGTATAGCATATTTCAGCAGCAAGGCATTTCAAGGTGCTTTACATAATTTGTAAATTTGTAATTTGTATAGATTTTGAAAAAAAAAATAAAAAAGATAAAAACATACTTTTGTTACAGAATTTAAGTGCCTGTAGTCGTCGGACTCCGCCGTCCGTTTAGCACAGGTATTATCCAGGACAAGGTCTCAACCTTGCTGCTCCAGGCTCCGTCCACCTGTCATGCATGTGTGAGTCGACAAATTAACCAAAAGTGTCTCTCTTATTTTCTTTAAAATAAGAAATTAAACTACTTAAAATGATTAATTCCTGTGGCATTTCCCATAAATGTTGATAAGAGAAGAAAAGGAAGTAAAACTGCTGTGACAGACTGTTTTCAAGACTTTTTCTCGAAAGCAGTTTGACAGACTGTTTTGAAGCCGGTGAGGAAGGAGAGTTTGATATGGTGAGTTAATTTTCTACATTTACTCATCTATTTATAAGTCTTTCTGCCATATTGACATATCCAACAGACATATTTGTTCACTCTCTCTTGATTGACTCCATTTTTAAGCACATAGACCAGCTCAGTTTTTACATTGTTGGACTTGAGAAATGTTTGGGTTGCAACTTCAAAAAGAAAAATTACATACAGCACTTAGGTAATTTTGGTGTCTTTGCTATGTGTTAATAACCTTTTCATTACAATTTTAAGCACGATATCAGTTTAGAGGATCCATGGAGAGAGACATTAATTATTTTCCTCACTGTTTGGAAATAAATCAGACATGTTCCCTGTCTTTGGCCGGTCAAGATTACCAGAATTACTTTTATTTACTAAATGCCAGAGTAAAAGAAAAAGATTTTTTTTACATAACATTTTTGTTTTTTCTTCAAAGTCAGATTTACATACTTTACTGGAGGGACTGGTGCTCTTTATATAGTGGAGAGTAACTTGAGTAAAGAACATTATATTGATGTAACATCTCAACATATCAAACAAGGAGTTCAAATCTGGACATATATTGGTTTACAAAACTACAAAACCTACAAAACTAACTCAGTGTCAACAGGTCTGTTAGGGCAATGCAACACAAATCCAGCAAATCAATGTGAGAAGCTTGTGTATTTATTTTTCAAAGATGTTGAAGTCGAGTTAAACTGTTTGAAAAGGTGAGTCTTCCCAATGCCAAGAAAATTTACATAATTGAAGAAATAACTATTCTGGTATTTAGCAAAAATGAATCATGGTTGAGCTAAAACAAGAAAATCTTATTTGGGCAGGGAGGGTAAAAAGGTTTAAGTTTCAACTTTATAGATTTACAATAATACAATGATTAATTCACAACGACTCTTTGAAAATACTTGGATGATACAATATTTAATTTTCTTCTGAGATAAATATATATATATATATATATATATATATATATATATATATATATATATATATATATTTGAATTGAATTTCGCATTGATGCAGCTAATTAAAAGATTAGCAAATGAGTCGTTGTCTCTTGAAAAATGTCGGAGCGACTGATGAGAAAACCGGATGATTCAATCACAACTCCGTCAGAGGCCTGGCAGACGGTTAAACGTCATCATGTTTGCTGCCATCTAGCGGCGGATCAGCGGAACTTCACAGTCCGGAGGCGGGGCAGGCAACGAAGAAATAGATGCCATTCCATTCTCTCACCTGACAAATCACATCCAGAGTCTCATTTTGGCTTTGCCAATAGTGCAACAGTGTGGACGGTGGTTTCCTTGTGTTTTTTTTGTTTTTTTGACTGGCTTTTGTTCGTACGGACTGAGTTGACGCGAACATAAAAGGTGGCGTCAGTCAAGATAAATGCTGTGACAGCAGCAACAGGTAGAGTCGCTTCTGACATACCTTTGCTTGTAAGAGGACGGCACATTTCTTCCAGGTGTAATCCGGAAGTTAACGGCTGGCTGTTGAAGACTGCATGTTTTTGTGTTTTTTTCTCAGTTGGATATAACAAAGAGCTGAGTGAGATTGAAGGACTCAGGGGAGAGAAAGGTTGTTGTTGTCCGGGAGGTCGCCGCTGGTTTCCCTCATCATGCCAGGGCACAGGAGGCAGGTAGGTGGTTGCGTTAATAATCATATCTATACATAATGGAGCTGCTCAAGGGACAGATATTGGTTGTATTACCGAAAGCTCGCTCCTTGAAAGCAATTAATATTCTGTTCTTTTACATAGAGTCCAGACAGACTAATTACTGTGCTGTGAAACCCTTCTAAATGACACAAACCCATAAAAAAAACCCAAAAGCCTGTTTGTATTTGCACAGTCAGTGATTGAACTCAAATTGTGCCACTAGATTAGCCGCTCCCTTTCTGATTGGAACTACATTCAGGCTTAGCTGTATGCATATGATTGCTCTGCTGATTGAGATATAGCCTAATGACCTGCCGTTCATTCGTTATAGATAGATTGTGCAGCCGCAGCTCTCCGTGGTGAGTCAGGTTCATGGTTTCTCCCTAAACTGGCATTCCTGGACACGCCTCAGGTTATAGTTAGACTGGATTTCTGTAGCAGGTGATGAACTCTCAAGTGGTTTGTGTAAGATTTGAATCTAGCACAATCAGACTCAGGGAACCTGTTGTTTGCTAATATGAATTGATCATTTCTAACACTTCCATGAAGGTTTTATGCAGTTCCTACTGTATATGGTTTATAACTGTGCAACTTAAGTTCAGCTTGTTTTTTTTTGTCATTGTTATTTTGTGATAAAGCCCAGTATTGAATTACTGGAATTAATGGGAGTGGTGAAAGAGAATGGCAATGAACCTCCTCCTGTGGTGAGTTGAACTGATGGGCCAATTTTAACAATACCCAGAACTATTCTGATCGTTCACCGATAAATCTGACTGGCATCGTTTTTGCGCACACAGTTCACTCCACTGTCATACGACTACGTCCTGGTCGCCAAATTGATGGAAGACCGGGAGAAACACGCCAGGAAACGAAAGGAATACATAGACCTGCTGAAGATTAAGAACTTCAGAGTAACAGTGGGTCTTGCAAAATAAACAAAAGCATGTGCACTTTCTTAGGTTCCTTATTAATTTGTCACAATTTCTTCTTATTAGGAAATTACCAACAATAATCTTGTCTTCTATGGGATCCAGGCACCAAAAGAAATATTTCAGAAATACAGATATCTGCTCAAAATATCTGATGCCTGCAGTGGGACCTCAACAGACCGCAATATCTCTCTTAGCACAAGGTAAGACCAGCAGCTCCAGCTATGTTTGGCATTCAAAACAACCCTTGATGCTATTTTAAACATTGTGCCTCTTTATTATTATCATATATTAGAGTGTTTTCATACAAATTATCTCCAAAGATGCTATGTGTTGCAATTCACATCAAAGGTTTACACACCTTCCTCATCGGTGTGAACGTATTATTAATTTCCAGCTTTAAATGATTTTATGAGCTGTTATTTTTTGAGGAAACTAATTTAAATAGGCTGTAACAAAGATCTGTTTTCATATACAACACTCAAGCTCAGTGCATTTAATAATAAGACCTGGATTCACAAGTTTGAATTTGAATATGCTCACACCCCCACTCATATTTGATTAAACACTACTTAGCAATTTGCAGAGATGCAGCTACTTGTGTAGCCATCGACAAACACAAGAGGCAACTGGCATAGTTCTTGCTGGAGTGAGTGAGTTCATTTTGAGAATCTAGCCTAAAGCATTTCCCTTGAACTTTAAATAGTTTAAGTCAGTTTAAGTCTAAAAGCTCAAGGTTATCCTGCTTTTATCCCTTCTAAAACAGGTTTTGATCATAATCCTGTTTCAGCACCAAATTTTAACAAAGCAGATTATTATTCAATTATTTATTATTCAATCCACATTATGAGCTGCACTTGTACCACTTGAAGCAAAATAAGCCCTCAGCATGACATTTGGCAATATCATTTTAATATTTTTTGACTCCTTCAAACATATATTCTGTTATTGTGACCTATTCGTTTAAACTTTGTCTCATTTTACCATAAGAAGCTTCCTGAAAGCTAAAAAAAAAGCTTTGGTGTCTCTATAAATTGCTAAGGGACGTTTATGTGAACATTATTGGGGATGTTTGTATATGTTTGAGCTTGTTTGTAGTATTGAATTTATTTGAGAAATATACCAAAAGAAAACCTCCAATCTTGTTTTGAAAAAAAAAGACAAAAATTTATCTCATCTTTCCTTGCTGAAAAATCAAAATTATTTCCACAAAAGTAATTCATGCCAAGATTTATATCAACTTCAGACCAAAACTATCACAGTTATTTTTATAAACATTTAATTTGTTATTCTCTTGCGTGAAGTAGATAATTTAAATGATTATTTAAAAGTAAATGTATTTATGGGTCAGTTGAATAAATGACATTATTCTCCTCATTTGCTGCATCACTAACTTTACAAGTGATACTTGTCCCTTTATTGCAGGATAAGGATCGTCCACTTCATAATAAATCACACACAAATCGGCACTAAAGGTGAGTCAGAGCGGTTGATAATCTGGGCTCTTAAAAATTGATTTTAATCAACTCCTGATTTTTCTCATTATTCTCCTTTGCTGGGAACTTTTCAGAGAACCTGCGGGATCTCATGAAGTCCAAGGTGTTTGAGACGAGGTTCTGTTTACATGAGGTAAAGTTCCTACTTTACAACATTGTTCAACACCAAGAACATTCATTTCAGATGTAAAATGTCATTACAAAACGGTAATTACATTTTACACCAATGCTTAGAAACGTCAGGGACATTTTATCAGCTGTAATTAATTGCACTGAACAGGTTTGGTTGCAGAGAAAACAATTGCGTCCTTAAGATGACGCCCATTATGCTTGGTCAAATGTTTTTCTTTTCTTAGATGCTTCTAAGATAATAAGGTGAAACTTGATTGTGGCTGTCTTAACACAACATTGTTGCCAAAAGATATTTGCTCACAGAAATGCAATGCAATTCATGTTAGTGCAATGAGTCATGCAGCGCTGGGAATACGCAGGCTTTGCGTGAGCATACAGTGTTGTTATGTGACTGACAAAACATTAGCATGTTTGCCCTTCTGTTTTCTGGACAAACACAGGCAGGATAAAATGCATTAATTTCCTGTGTGCTTAGCATGATTGTTCAGATGTGCAGCAACAATAATGTCAGCTGAAACATGGCGAAACCTGTTAAAATGTTTTGAAAATGGCACCACATCACATTCTCGCACTGCAGGACTCATCTCTTAGTGCAACTGTATGCAGTATAGAAGCAGTTTGTTCAAAGCTCTTTTTCATATTGATGACTTCCTTTGATTTTGCACCCCCGCTTTCAGAAAAGGAAACAGAAAGAGCTGAAGGAGGAATGGGCACGATGGTCGGCGTGTCTCAAAGGGCAACCTGTAACTAAAGTCAGGTTTGGACTGCAACACAACAGCCTCTTCATTATTCTGCTTTTTTATGCAGTTGATTAAATGGCTGCAGGGTTGTTATAGAAACAAGAAAACAGCCAAGATCCCTCCAACATCATGTGCTAGTCGAGGTCTGCCTGTGGAATTTCACATGCAAACAGAAAAAATGTTGATATCAATCATACTACCAGAAGAAAAAGAAATGATTGGCAAGGATTTCTTTTCAACATAATTACAGACATTTGTTTAAAAGAAAATGCAACACATGATTCATCCCTCTGCATGACCTGAGTATTTTAATAGTACTGACACTACTCTGGTTTGACTTGCAACACTAAATCTTTATCTTTTGTTGCCTGTTTTATTTCTGCCTTTATTAGTTTATCATAATTTTAAACACCATCATTTTTGTATATTTCAGCTTATGCATCTTCTGTAAATTTGGAAGATTCTGAAAGATTTTTGTAGTTAAAAGTATAGTACAGAATTTCTGAAATCGGATTTTGCTGAGAGGTTATAAACAGTCATTATCTTACTTAATGACTGTATTACTTGCAGTAGATCATTCTCTCTCTGTCTTTCTCTCTCTATTTTTTTTCTTTTGCATTTTACCACATTACAACTACAAATGTCCTTTCTTTACCATTCTTTCTGTTTGGACTTTGTTTGATGGACCAACCTAAGGTAACATATATTTTTGAAGCACTGACTAAAAGTAGATAATAAGACATTAATGTATATTTTCTGTGCAAATATAAATCTAAAATGTGTGGTGCTGCCCCCTTTAGTTTGAGAAGAAGAAAAGTCGAACTTCACTGATTGAGTCTACCAGAAGATTTAGGGTTTCTTCTAATGAGAAAGAAACCCTAGGACTAGCTTACATACTAGTCCTCTAAAGGAATTCCCATTAATAGGGAGTGGGAAATAAATATCTTGCAACAAGAAACAAGAAGCAAAAGTGATAATGACTCTTACTAACAACACAGGATTCAAATTTTGGATTTGTTGTCAAAAAACCCCTTAGTGAGAATCTTAACTTTAAAAAGATTGGCAAACAAGCAGAAGCCTTAATAATGTAATCAACTCTTAAGTACCAAAACAATATAAACAGACTGTCAGTCAAAATTTAAAAGTATATAAACAACAATAAAAAATATGTTGCTGTCAAAAACTGGAACTGTATCATAAACTCTCTCCAAACAAAGGAGGAGATCTGAGCCACATTGCAAAAGAAGTTTATTTAAGTTGATTGTAACCAAGATCTCATTCTTTCTGTCAAGGTCAATATTTCATGTCCATAGGTGAGAGGTGACAGATTGTCTGAGCCCTAATCCCTCTATCTCACTCCACCCTGCCATCAATCATGAACAACAACCCAAGAGTCACTTGCAGCCCACATGGATCGTGTGCCGCCAGTGGAAATCAAAACTTAGTTTTTACTTATGTTGAGAACAAACACTGGATCACACATTACTTCACATATGAATGTGTTTAGTCCTGAACCTTCTAGGCAAACATGATTGTTTCATCGACACGCAATGTTTATTATCCGCCAATCAATGTCGTCTATTTTTACAGCGCATTCAGTAACAGGGCAGTTCAAAGTGCTTTACACCATAAAAACATAAAAAAAAAACAGTATAGAAAAGATTATGCATGTGACTTTTACTTTTCGGTACATTTAAATCAAGCTAACTGTATTTGAGACCCAATCTGTCAGCCTGTATATAAGTGCCAGACAATTAAGAATGTTTTTGTATTTTTTTTGTACGACACAAATAAACTTCACTTGGCTTTACATGAATTGAGAACTAGTGTTGAGGACCAGTGATGAAACCACGATTGGAAACCTTTTTATATTGACTTTGACCATCTTTATTAAAATTTAGTTTGACTTCAAGCATTAAAGTGTTAAAAAGAGGCAGATGCTTTTCCACAGTGCAGTATTTCCATGCAGTTTGTTTCTCCTCTGACTTGGGTTTTTCTCCTTGTCTGCACTGTTTGTGTGTTTTTCAGGGAGTACTTTGGAGAGAAGGTGGCCTTGTACTTCCTGTGGTTGGGATGGTACACATTTCTCCTCATCCTACCGGCTGTTATTGGCATCTTAGTCTTTCTCTACGGCCTCAGCTACTTCAACTCTTCACCCCTGGTGTAAGCTTTCCAACATTTTCTTTCTCTTAAGTGATATGACAGAACATTTTCCTCTGTAATTACCCCTCCCTAATGACTGACCTTACTGTCTTGTAGACAAGAGGTTTGTGAGTCTAACACAGTCATGTGTCCACTTTGTGACAGTGGTTGCAAAGTGTGGAAGCTTTCAGACACATGCTCATATGCCAAGGTTTGTCTGCTCTACTACTAAGTAACTCTGTGGTTAATAGCTGCTGGCTGCCTCTCACTGCTGGTCTTCTCTGTTCACAGCTGAGCCTGCTGTTCGACAATAACGGCACGGTGTTCTTCGCCATGTTCATGGCAATATGGAGTGAGTTTGTGAGCACATGAAAACACGCACATTCAAAATCATGAAAACCCTCACAGTGAGACTAGCTAAAAGTCAGCGGTAGATTTCTGTTGTAATGCTATTGTGTATTTGCTGAAACATTTTGGCTGTACCTTGCATGATTTCATGCTCTTCTGTCTCAGAAATTTAGCTGCCAGTTATTTTATGATAACGAGAAGTTCACTGCCAAGAAAATATGAAACCTACTCCTCTTGGCTACTTACCTCTGAAACAGGCGCCATCTGTATGTGGGAGTGGTTAAGCATGCAGTAATTTATGTAATCTGAAATAATATATAACCCTGCTTCTAAAGAGGCTAAGAAATGACTTGACAGTGAAACAAAGTGAGATGGTCCCAGTAGCAGATCCTTAACATTTACTCATTTGAATCCTTTTGTTGGAGTTATTGAGATGATACAAAGAACCAGCATGGTCTCATTTTACAAAATTGGCCAGTCAGGAGACGTTAACAAATACATTTTACCACACAGATTGAAGCAAGTAATCGGATGACTAGAGAAATTATTGGACAACAGGGACAACACAAAAACATTTCTTTATAACTGATAAAAAGAATAAAAGAAGAGTCTGAAAATGGTCATGGAGGCGGCCAACAGGAGTGTCTGAAAAGTATTGGTTGTTTTCTACATGTGGCAACAGCCCCTTGTATTCTTCATGTTTGTGAAGAGCTGTAGAGCTGAAAGACAAAACCATTTTTTTTCAAAGGAAATACCCTGTTCTTGCTCAAATCTCCCCAGGCCTTGTGGGATCACGTGTTATGGTCTGGTGGAACTAAACTGGAACTTTAGGGCTTCCAGAAACATGTTTGGTATAAAAACATCACTAAAAATACACACCTGCAGAAGCAAACCTGTCATTTTGTTAAGATGGGAAATGGATTATGTGCACATTTTTGAAAGTCAATAAGTATTAAGAATCTTTTAGCTTCTGAACGGATATTTGAGTATTGTTTTTGGCAGAATTTGTAGATTTAAGTCGAAGTTGCTGGATTTCTGACAGACCCAGTCTCCAAGCACAGTGCTTAAAACAAAAAAAACCTTTTTTGTGTGTAGTTGGCAGGTCAATTTTAAAACCTTACTGTAACCTTGTTTTGTCCATGTGTGTGTGTGTTTTGGGTCATTTTACTATCGATTGGAGAAAATCCTCAATAACTAAAATCTGTGGAATCAATTTTTGTTCAAACAAATAAGATCTGTGTAGCATCTTTATATCGTGAAAAAAGAACAGTTCAAATGCATTTTCAAAAGTGCAAACTTAGGAATACATTGGGCAATCTTCTGATCACTTTGGTATTATCAGAACGTCTGGCACAAATTTTTATCAACATGAATATGAGTCACATATAACGTATGAGTTGAAACACAGTGTAAACTGTGAAGTAAGATTAGAAGTAAGAAGTAAGATTTAAACCTGGAACGAAAAGATTTTTTCAGTTCGGTTTCAATTTGGTTAAAATGTTCTGTTTGTTGGACAATAAACTGCAAATACAAGCAAATTTCAATAACGTAAATGTTAAAAACACATACAAATTGTAAATCAGGTATTTACAGAAGACTATTTTCCACAGCAACACTGTTTATGGAGTTCTGGAAGAGACATCTGGCCAGTTATGTATGCGAATGGAGAGTGACTGACTGGTCCGAATCAGAGGTACGTTCAGTCTGGAATATTGTATTTCTCTCGGCCAGCAATAGAGCTCATCAAATCGAACTTTGGCCTAATTTATTGCTTAAATGCAATTGCAGGAGGAACTGATCCTGGAACTCGTGAACAATGCTGAATGTCGCCCGAAGATGTACAAGCATTCTTACTTGCGCACCGCTCTGGTTTTGATCTGTGTCTTAGTTATGGTGAGATATGTTATTTTTTTGACCTCATCAAAAAGCATTATTTGGTCAGAATAAGAGGGCCGAATCTGTTCTAGGTGTCAGAAATGGGCAAATGTATTGTGTTTTTCAATAAATTATGGAGACACATATATGCATTGGTAGGTAACAGATTCTTTTTCTGTTTTCTCAGATACTGGTGATTATTGGCTTGACACATTTCTTGGTGGTATTCAGGGTGCTTGTAGCAGGGACTCTGGCTAAGGGTTTCACAAGCAACCTCGGTGCTATGTTGGCCGGGGGTGTGCTCCATTTCCTCATCATCACCATTATGACTAAGGTACTAAAACCTCTACATGTATATTTCATTGTTACTCTTGCAGTATTCTCTGCGATCCTGATATATTGTGATTTTCTTTTTTTTGCAGGTTAACAGGATTGTTGCCTTGAAGCTCTGTAAGATAGGTATTTTTGCTCTACTTGTTCTTGGTGTCACAAATATCTAATCCAAACTAAAGCAGGAAATTGGGAATATTAAAAATAAGCTTACTCATGGGAAAAATTGTTTGTTGTGATTAATCACTAAAAACCACCTTTGGCTTGAAAATTTAGGGCAAGTCCTAGAACTGTCTCATTGCACACTTTCTCTTAATGCCTTTAAACACGTTAAAAGCTACACACAGTTTTTATTGGTTAGAATAATGACATTAAAAATCAGAACAAGATTAAAGAAAAGTTTCCAAGCAACTCAAATATTTTGACTTTACTTAGACTTTGGATGAGTAAGGCTATACTGAGCTTAGGAAAACAAAGAGGAAAAGGTAACACTGTATTTGAAGGGGTGTGAATAAGACTGACATGACACTGTCATAAACATGACATAACATCTGTCATGAACATGAATAAGCCTTCATGAATCTTGATCATGACACTTTTAATGCAAAGTTGCTCTAAAAATTGCATTGAAAGTCCATTAAAAATGCCAACTTTGCATTAAATTATCATAATTTACAAAATCATCCAAAGTTAGCACTTTTGATGGATTTTTAATGCAACTCTTTGCATTAAATGTGTCATTATTTACCGAATGACACTTCATGACAACAGTCATAAACATTCATAAAGACTTCTTTATGTTCATGACAGGAGTCATGTCATGTTTATGACAGTGTCATGTCAGTCTTATGCAAACCCCTTCAAATAAAGTGTTACCGAGAAAAAACATGGAAATATTGGAGACAGCATTACTGGATATGCTGTTTTGTTCATATTTTGGGCCTGTGAAACATATTAAACATTGTTCTGTTTAACAGAAGAGACGAGGACGTTTGCTGACACGGAGAAGAGTTTCACAGTCAAGATGTTCACCTTCCAGTTCTTCACCTACTTCTCCTCCCTCTTCTATGTGGCATTTTTTCTTGGCAGGTAAAACTTTGGATTTGTGCTCTGATTTCTGAAGCCAACTGTTCTTCACTGACTGGTTTAGGCTTACAGGACAAGTCACTGGATGTTTTTCTTGCACCGATAACAGGATTAATGGCCATCCAGGCGAATATGTACGGCTTGCAGGGCAGTGGAGACTGGAAGAAGTGAGTGATTACAGTTTCATATCTCATTTATCATGAAACAGCTAAAGGAATGTTGTTGTACTTATGTGAATAAAGTGACTGCATTGTTCCCACAAGTTTCACTTTGTTTCTTTTAGTGTCATCCGAGTGGATGTCTCACTGACTTGTTCATTCAAATGGCAATTATATTGGTGCTGAAGCAAATCATCAGTAATATGTTTGAGTACTTTGGTCCGTAAGTAATATTCACTTTAATCACTCTCCATCATATTGTTTTTTTTGTTTTCTATGTCATGCTTTCTTATGTTTTGTCATATTTAATTTTATATTGCTGACCAGACAGAGGTTCGTAGTAACTATTTACATTTATTTTGCTACATTTACTTGAGCAAGTCTGTGAAAAAATAAATCAATAAACAGACATTTTGGAGTAGTTTAACTCTTAGTTGAGTTAGATCTTTGGATGCTCTACCCAGAGAGAGGAATTTCTCTCAGTTTCATTATATAATATCATAGCACATTATATCATATTGTGTTGTTACATTTATCCTCATATTGCTGTATAACATATCCTATCACATCAACTCTTATCATATTGCACTGGATAGTTTTATCTCAATCTTTTTGCTGATCGCTCTTGAGATTTAATCATCCCTCACCTTATTTCTCTTATTCTCCTCTCTGAATCCTGAAGCCATGTCTTATCTCATCTTATCGTATTGTCTCACGTGTAAAATGTTGGTTTAGGCTAATTGAAGCTGTCTGTTTGCATTAGCTTGTTCAAGAAGTTCTTGGAGAAGAAGAAAAGGCAACATAAGCTGCAGAGGAAATGCGCCACCTGCTACCTGAAAGACGACTATCAGCTCAAAGAGGGACAGGAGCTGTGTGAAAACTGCAAGCTCAGGGACTGGCACGCGAACTATGAACTCACTGATGTGGACTCTTTCAGCCTCTTCAATGAGTTCTTAGAGATGGGTATGAACTCCGTGATTAGGAAAACACGAACACTGAACTTGTCTCAGTTAACTTTGTTTTTCTGAACTCTCACTTTAGTGATCCAGTTTAGCTTTACCACCATATTTGTGGCAGCATTTCCGCTTGCTCCTCTGTTTGCTCTCCTCAATAACGTGATTGAGATCCGCTTGGACGCCATTAAGATGGTCACACTGGAGCGCAGAATGGTCCCCAAGAAGACCAATACTATTGGTAACGATGATCTGTGGATGATATTAGTTTATTTTGGGTTCATGGATGTTTACGGTTCTTTCCCTTTTCCTCAGGCGTCTGGATAGACATACTGGAGGCTATCGGTGTTTTAGCTGTCATTGTAAATGGGCTGGTAATTGGGGTTTCGTCTGATTTCATCCCTCGACTCGTGTATCGCTACGTCTATGGGCCATGCGTCAACGGCACAGCAGGGGTTTCAGAGTAAGATATTGTCCTCTTCTTTAAAATGGTTGTATGTCACCATTAAATATTTGCTTCATTTTGGTTCTTGTGCCTCAGCTGCATGTCTGGTTACATCAACAACACTCTCTCCGTTGCGTCAATGGCTGATAGCAGAGTAAAGTTTGACCCAAGCCAAATGGTCACAGATGGAATCAATGCTACTTCATGCAGGTTTGTTTTTCTTTCAAATTGTTTTTAAAAGTTTTTTTTTAAATAAATGAAAATGATTTTGTCAGCACACATATTTTCCATTGTGCTTCTTTTCACAGCTACAAAGACTACAGAGACACTGACTTTAATATTACCCATCAGTTTTGGCTGATTTTAGCTGTGCGCTTTGCTTTTGTTATCCTCTTTGAGGTAAGTCTCGTCAACAACAAAATCCTTTCATTTACATCCTGGCTGAGCTTAAAACGTTTCTTTGAAACTAATACCAAAAGCAGACATTGTTTTATTTTTTAAACCAGAATGACAAGCTGGGGAACAAAGCACATCCTGCATGGTTACAGATGGAGAATGATATTGCATTCCTAACTTTATCTACTCTCCTTGCAGCATGTTCTTGTCATATGTAAGTTCATTGCTTCTTGGTTCATCCCGCCTGTGCCGATGCCTGTGAAAAATGACGGACTGACTGACAAATTCAGAAGACTTCAAGAGGAACTGAAGTGAGTCTCTGTTTCTGTATAGCTTCACTTCAGAAGACCTAAACTCTGGATAATAATTAACTACATACATGTACGATAATTCATGCTTCAGACCTCACTAAAACCAAGCAACATAAAAAATATAGTGACATTTCACAGACTCAGATTTATGTCTGGCTTTACCAAACAGAATTACTACTAAGTGTTTAAAAGTTATTTTTCCACAACAATTATGAAAATCTTTTGTCAACCTCAAAACATTATCATGTTTTCTGAAGTAAGGTAAGGTCATTTTATTTATATAGCACATTTTCAGCAACAGCAACAAGTGCTTTACATGAATTGGAAGGAAATACAAACAAAACAATGAAACCAAAAGAAAGACAAAATGGTAAATGAATAAAACTGCATATTGGTTCCCCATGTTTAATAAGAATAAGTAGTCCATATAAACTAGCAGGTTTCTCTGGATTCTTGTTGGTTCTCTATGTTTGGTAAGAGCACAGTACAGTAAGCCAGGCGAGCCAAACTCGGTCTCATTGCTTCAGGTTAATATTAATAAAAACAAAACACACCTAAACACATGGCACGCAGATTAATACCTGCGTTTAAAATTATTTTACAAATAGAAATATGGAAAGAGTGGTGCAGAGCAGAGCAGCTTGTTCACGTCTCTATAGGCAGACTGTAGATGTATTTCTTTAAATTTTTTAGTAAACGACTAAAAGTCAGCCAGTTAGCAGATCTTCCCACCTGAGTACCTTGTGTGTGAAGCTCCTCCAGAGTTATCCTCTGATTTATGCTCTCCCCTAGTGTATATTAGGTGCAAATTTAATTTAAACAGTGAGATTAATACATTCTGTGAAATTTAAATTTAAGAACACGTTTGATGCTTAGTTGTGATAACTAAAGTCAATATTCTTTACATTTTATTAATGTGCCTTTCAAAATTTACCCATTAAATATCTTTTATCATTCATATTCTCATTCGGCAGCAGAGGAAAATCATTTCTTTTAGCAGTGGCACTTTTTTTGGTTGCATTACATTGTTCATTATTGTCTGTAATGAAGATGTTTAAGCAGATAAAAATATGAAACATATTATTCTGGTTCAGAGTGTACAATTGAGATCTAATGACTTCAAACGTCATTTCCTGCAGGTATTTCAAGCCTGACAATGTTTCCGCGCCTTGACGGGACGTCTTTTACTGTGAAAACACAACCCCAGTGTGGCCTTGTGCATCTACGTGTAAAACTGGAACAGTTTGAAACATTTTATAATTATCCTGAAGAGATCATTGATGATATTTGAATTGGCACAGTAAGTACTGCCTGGATTGCACACATCGTTTTTATCCATGTCCTGAAAAGCTTTACAGAAAGACAGTTTTCTTATTGTTGGATCCATATAGATAAGGTCAGAAATTTATACATGATATTTGCATGGTTCTCATACTAATTTTGGAGTTTTGATTATTTGATATATCTGTTTTGAGTGATGATAACATGCAATTTCAGGGACAGTTAAAACCAAGGATTTTCTCCTATCGACACCGGGTTAATATATAGATATGGGCTTAGTATTTTAATGTGTCTCATCTTTGCAGTTGTATGTTGTGTAATCATTTCATATTTTATTTTATTAAATAAAAAGCATGGTTTCTTTAAAGCACTAAAAGTACCAAAATACTAACAATTATGGGCATATTGAATGGAGCCCTGAACAGAAGTGTGTGTGTATACTGTAACTGATGTCACTGACCTTGCCTTTTATAACATTGTTGGTATTATATACTGTTTTGGGTGAGACTTAGTGTTGGATCTGTGATTTTGAGCCATACAGTATATGAGTGTTCTACTGAAAGTACTAAGCTGCACATAGACTGCTGATTGTGTTATCATGATGCCTTAAGCTGTAAACAAAACAAAAAAAATGCTTGTTGCTTTTTTCAGATAGTTTGTTTATGTAAAGAATAATGTTTTCCATTATTATATTTTATATAATTGAATAAAATAAGAGATTTGAATGTATATGAGACATTGTTTATGTCTGTATTTTTGTTTTGAGCAATAATAAAGCTTCTTAAATAATATTTCTAAATAGCATGTGGTCATGAACTGATGATTGGCTTGATAAATAACTGAAAAACTAAGGTAAGTTACATGAGGCATGATGTTTAAATATACTCTGCCTGTAAACATTTACTTTATCAAAGATACTCAGTGATCAAAAACATAAGGTTTTGCCGTGTTTAAGTTTAAAGCCAGGCCAAAATGCAGATGGGAGTTTGGTATGATCAAAAACAGATGCTGCAGGAGGAGAACAGGAACAAATGAAAACAGGAGGATCCTGTCATGAGCAATGAAACCAGTGAGCTATATAAACAAATGAAGGTGTGGAGAAAGTCACTGGATCCAGGTGAGAAATCAGGTAATTGAGGATAGCTGTGGAATGAAGCAGAACTAGTAGGCTGGGGACAGATAAACAAACACTTTATTGAACTTAACTAATACTCAAGGAAACAGCAAACCAGGAGGGACGAACAACACTGATGTAAGAGAACAAAATCCAAAAACAACAGAACACAAAAATGGTCGTATGTCAAGGTTTGTCAGGGTGCAAAGAAAATTATAATATTTATGTCACACATGATTCAAATCCGCTGCATTTGTTAACTTAAAATCAAAACACAAATATTGTTGAATTTGGCTGAAAATGTTTAGGCTGCTCAGCATTGATTCCACATTTGGATGTTTTATTTTATCTGCCTCAGAAGTGTTTTAACTGCCAGTTTTTCTGATGCCAAGGAGAAATTACATCACAGAGCAAGCGCCTCTTGGCTGCGAACCTCCGCAAGAGAAATCCTACATAGGCACTGGTTTCTAGGTTCAATGTCATGCTATAAAAATAAAAACGTGCTGCATGCTTGTAGAGGATAAAAGATTTAATTCCTAATTTCATGAACTTTCCTTGCAGCATGTTCTTGTCTGGTTTAAATTCATCGCAGCCTGACTTGTGCCAGCAGATTCACTGCATGTGAATCTGCATTTTTTAATCATTTCTCAAAGGATTAAAAAAAGAGAAAAGAAATTTCAAAAATATGACGGTTTAAAAAAATCAAAACCAATCAGGGTTACATGTAAAAATATCTACAATTTCTTCATCTTTAATTGATTTTCTGTCCATTTAAAACAATTGCTTCTGAAATTTGGACTCCCAGACAGGACATACTGCAAAGAGTCACACCTCTCAGGTATTGTTTGCATTCACCCATTAAGTGCTCCTTTTTCTGATATTGGGGCTCATACCTATATATAAAAACACTCATGTTGGGGACTTATGTCTTATTTATTCAAACCTCTTCTTTTTCATAAGCTAAACAATTGTTACGTTAATCAAGAATTGAGTGAACATGATTTTTTCTACTGTTTAGATGTTTTAATACACAGAGTCAAAATTGAATATGAGTTCAATATCTGCATATATTGTGATTTAATAAACATTGTTTTTTTGTTTAATCACAGCAGATTTATTATATCTCATCAGGAGTTCTCAGATAATAACATGACAATTAGGCTTATTGGCCTCTTTAAAGGTCCCTCCAGATTTCCCTTAGGTCTGAATGTTGATGTGTGGCAATTTATTTTCTATGTGTTGCCATGTTGTACATCTTAGACAGGTTGCCTGCCTCTTGTCCATGGAGACTTAAATCACCCCCTAATGTGTGATGTATTTTTAGTTATGTCCCCTGACTTTGGTGATGCTCTCCAGGTAATGTATTAGAGGTCTTGAGCTGTATATAAATATCTGCAAATTAAAGGTTCACATTAACTAAGAAAAGATGACAACGTTTTGGCATCCTAGCGTTGGTAAATAATGTTCAAGACCACTTGGTGAAATGCTTTTTTCTTCCCCTGTCCTAAATTACCAGATACCCCGACAGATAGGTGAATCCTTTTCAACTTTCTGAAAGGATCAAATAAAAACGTTGCTGACGGAGGTAATGATTTTGCGGACAGTCCGACCAGCAGGTATGGCTGAGGTGAAACCGGAAATGCACCTGTTAAAATGTCAGAGCGCTTTGTTATCCCAGGTTTACCCCCTGGAATGGAAGCAGAAGGGGAAGTTCTGTGAGTTCCTGCTGTTCTGCCGCTGCATGTTATTTGCATTGTGACCGCAGGTAAGCGGTGTGCGCCTCACGTGGTCCGGAGTTGGCCAATCACGAGTGGCGCTTCAGGTTCTTCCAGGTGCGGGTGATGAAACAGCGAGCTGACGTCTGCGTAGCCGCTTGCATACTTCTGACAAACTAAATGGGAATAAAGTAACATTTTCGACTGTTATTGGGAACGACGTTCGTAAAGAAAGCGACGGAAGAGGCTTGTTTTCCGGTTTGAGGGAGGAGGAGGAGGAAAGTTTGGCTCATGGCTCGGCTTTTAGCTGCTTTATTAATAGTCTGCGGAATATCGAACAAGGCCATCGTCATCGGTAAGGATGGACTAAAGTGTTTACTTTAATAATCATTAAACCTTTAATCAGCTTTCTTAATTTGATTATTAGTAATAACTTATGTATTTATATTTACGCGATGCTTGTAGTGCAGGGTCAGTGTACATGTGGTCAAATATGTGGTCATATTTGTCACGGAGTCACATGTTGTTGCCTGGCAACAGGGTTCAATCTGGACTTTGAACCCGGATGATCTAGTGACATTTGGACATAGTAAAAGAACCAGTCAGGGATTTTCATCAGGGAAGGTTATTCATTTATTTAAAGTCACAATAAGCCCTTATGTGACCAAATATTACAGATTAATCACAGCCCTGAGTTTTATATTAACCTTATGCCTTTAAAGTATTCAGAAAACAAGATTTGACTACACTATAGTTTGAGTTTTAAGGGTAATTTACTTAAATTCACACAAAGTTAATAAAATACACGCAACAAGCTCAAATTAATCACAGTTCACACATCTTCAGAGGCGTTCAGTCTTTGGGAAGGTCATCCATTGGTTTGGGAAAACAGAGTTACAACAGGAGATTTAGCAGCTGGTTTGAGACAAAGTTGAAGAACTGAATGCACCAGTTCTACTGAAACAAAATAGTCCCTCAGCATGATAATGCCACTACCATGTGGTACAGTATTCTTAGGTGTATTCTGGTGGTGCATCTGTTAAGCATAGCTTGTCACATAAAGGCCACAATGAGAGTTGTTAATGTGTTAATGTGAGCTTCTGTTTTCATTTTTTCAGAGGAAGAGTTGGGAAAATGGATATCAGTGACTGAAAGGTCTACTGGAAACAAACAGAGGCATTTAGCCACTAACTTTAAGGAGCATTAATTCATCATGTATCCAAATGCATTAACTGGCATTTTATCAAAACAGATTTTTTGTAGTTCAATCAACTGATTAGAAAATTGTTTATTTTGATCTAAAAGTTAAAAAATAACTTTTTAATTGTTCAGCAGTCATGGTCAAAATAATAAAGTGTTTCTAATCCAGAGACTTGATCTTTATTAGAAGTGTGTAACTCTGTTTCTTTTTGTAGGTCAGACCTGTGTGGATGAGAGCAGGTTTAAGGAGCAGGTGGTTTATTTAGGGCCTGCATATGAGCTGCAGTGTCCTCTGCAGACACTTCAGCCTCACAGTCTCCCCCGATCCCTGTGGACCTGGCAGAAGGACTGTCAGCTGCTCCAGAATCAGGAAGGAAACGCCTTCCTGAAGTTCTCCAGCATCCGCTTAGAGGACCAAGGAAACTACACTTGCACTCAGCAAGGAAACAGTACTCCATCATTCACTGTGCACCTCGTAGTAAAGGGTGAGCATGTAGCTTATATCTATCTCAAACCCGATAGCTGTAATGGTGTGTATTTACCGTCCAGCATTTACTGTGGACTTTACATCTAGCATTTACTGTGGGCAGCTTTCACACTGAACACTGATACCTGTGGTGTGTATTTGCAGAGTCTCAGTGTGTTAAAGCTCCAGAGTTTAAACCAAACGGCGACCCAACCAAACTGTGGAGGATTGTGGGCTCTGTTGTGAAACTGAACTGCACCGCTCTGCTCTACTGGGACCCATCAGAGGAGCTGTGTGAAACCACCCTGAAGTGGAGCAAAGACGGCCAGCCACTCACCAACCACACTCTCTACATGCACAACACAACATCATGGTCTTTTGAAGCTTCTTTTTTTAAGCTATTTACTTCAGTTCACTTTGTACCTGAGTTGATGTTTGTAGAGGAAGGTAAGAGTATTTTTTTTCTTATTTATCAGGTCTCCCGATGCAGGTCGGCTGGTTGTCAGTAATCTCCTGGAGTTCACCCTTAGAGAGGCAGAGGAGTTTGGACTGTACATCTGCACCGTGAGGAACATTTCTGCTGACTTCAGCGTGCAAATTTCAAGTAGGACAAGTTGTTTTTGGGCTTTTCCGCTCTGAAGGATTTTTAGAGAATTAAACCGGAATTTTTATGCATATTATATGCAATAAATTATATTTCTGGATAAATTATATTTCTTAATTTTTTTAGAAACTACTACAGGAAGATGTTTTAGTAGAAAAACATCAGTCAGTTATTTAAAAATTGACACTTTTGAACCTTAGATTACGTTATTTTTTGTTTTCCCTCATTAAAAACGTACCTGGAATGTTGCATTGATTCTTTCATGCATGCTTGAGAAATTCTTACATCTCCCATCACAACCATTGAGCTGCCACTCCGCCTCTCAGCTCCTTCAGACTAGCCATCAGCAAGTAGCAAACACCTGGTGGAACAGTGCGTCAGCTGAGCTCATAACAGGAGTGAAACGCTGGAAAGAGTTTACAGAGGAGCGCAGTTGTGATGACTTTCTGTTGTGATGACTTTCTGAAGGCGGAGTTTCAAACAGAGCAGGAGGTTTTAAGGAGACAGAAGGCCAATTTCAAGGTGTTAAATTTGTTTTACATCATTGATGGTATTTTTATGGCAACTTTTTATAGCACAATGTGCCTGGAAAATGCATAACACTGCCATTTTAGTATTACTCATGTGCAGCCCACACAGTCTTGTCCTGCAGAAACTCGCCTCTTGTGGAGGCTTTCCCTCTCACAGGAGGGGTAAGCCACTAAAGAATACGGCTAAATAAGCAGGTTTTGCTGTATCCAAACATACTAGTAGAAAGCTGAAAGGAAAGAAAAGGTATGGCAGGAAAAGGGCTGCACCCTAGATGGAGTTAAGATTATTACAAAACAAAGCCCATAAAGGAGTTTTTGGGCAGATTCTCGAGGTATTCACTGCAGTGGGAGTAGATACTTCAGGAGGTACAGCCATCAGGCGTGTTCACAACGTGAACTACAACTGGCACATTCCTCGTTAAGCCATTCCTGGTCTAACGAGAAAATGGGCTGGACTGTTGCTAAGGGATTCTGAACTCCTATTTTCAGGTCATAATAAATGTTGTATTCATTTGAAAATGAAGGTCTCAGAGTCAGGAGGAATGGTGAAGATGTGCAGAATCCAAGCTGCCTGAGGTCCAGTGTGTAATTTCTGTTAACGATGATTCGAGGAACAGTGCCATTAAATGGCAAAATGAATTTTATTACGTGCAAACTCAGCCCAGATGTCCACCAGGAAGTTTAACAGCGCTGCATGTTTCCATCTGCTGAGAAGCATTATGGAGATGCTGATTTCATTTCGCAGCAGGATCAGACTTCTGCTCAGACTGCCAAAAATAAAAAAAACAGACCATACTATCCCTCTACTTGATAGGGTTTATAAAATATGTAGTGTAGAAATGTCTGCATGAATTAATTATTCTTTAATATTCAAATGTTCTCAGAAATATAGATATAATTGCTATTAACTGTAAGCTTAAACAATAATAAAAAATCACTACATGAGATTCATCTGAAATTCTTTATATTTGGTGTCATTTTTTCATCAGCTGATATTTGTCATCTTTTAGTAAATATATAATATAGAATTGTAAAATGCCCAGTTTTCATTTGGATACAAATAAATGAATTGTCTTGTCTCATTGTTATCTATGTGTGTTTTCTCAGACGGTCCCAGCCACACAGATGCAGTGATTGCAGCCTTCATCCTCCTCCTCCTCCTGGGGACAGCAGCCGTGGTTTACTCCAGGTGTCACCTCAATTTCAAGCTCTGGTACAAGAACTCCTACGGCGATTATGAACTCAATGGTGAGGCGTGTCGAAGCGATGTGAGGTTGTTCTCGTGTGGAAGTACCGGTCTCAACCTCTGCTTTTCGTCTGTGCATTTGCATCCGCAGATGGAAAATTATACGACGCCTATATCTCTTATGTCAACAATGATTATGACAGGAAGTTCATCAACTTTATCCTCAAACCTCATCTGGAGAATAAAAATGGGTACAAGGTGCATCTCAATGAGAACGATATCCTGCCCAACACTGGTAACAAAAGATTAATTACAACAAATACGATCAATATGTCACCACTGCTTGTTTTGTGTAAACCTACTGCTCTTCATACATACAAAAATGTAGTGTAATAATTATAAATCGGCCTTCTTTATTAAACAGAGCCTTCAGCAGAGCTGCTAATGAACATAAGCCGCTCGCGCCGCCTCATAGTGCTTCTCTCGAACGCTTATCTGGAGCAGGACTGGTGCACAAATAATTTCAGGTCAGTCTCAAACAACACAAATGTACGGAAGAGGATTAGGGCCACTGAAAAAAAATAAAACAGTTCCAACTTTAATCTCAGAATCCTGAGATTAAAGTCTGAAGTCTGAGATTAAAGTCCGAATTCTGAGATTAAAGTCCGAATTTTGAGAAAAAAGTCAGAAATTTGAAATTAAAGTCAGAATTCTGAGAAAAAAAAGTCAGAACTTTGACTTTAATCTCAGAAGTCATAATTCTAAGAAAAAAGTCAGAATTCTGAGATTAAAGTCAGAATTTTAAGAAAAAAGTCGGAATTCTGAGATTAAAGTCACAATTCTGAGATTAAAGTCAGAATTCTGGGATTAAAGCCAGAATTCTAAGAAAAAAAGACAGAATTCTAAGAAAAAAAGTCAGAATTCTAAGAAAAAAAGTCAGAATTCTGGGATTAAAGTCAGAATTCTGGGATTAAAGTCAGAATTCTGGGATTAAAGTCAGAATTCTGAGATTAAAGTCAGAATTCTGAGATTAAAGTCAGAATTCTGAGATTGAAGTCAGAATTCTAAGAAAAACAAAGTCATAATTCTGAGATTAAAGTCAGAATTCTGAGATTAAAGTCAGAATTCTAAGAAAAATAAAGTCAGAATTCTGAAATTAAAGTCAGAATTCTAAGAAAAATAAAGTCACAATTCTGAGATTAAAGTCAGAATTCTAAGAAAAAAAGTCAGAGTTCTGAGATTAAAGTCAGAATTTTGAGAAGAAAAAGTCAGAATTCTGAGATTAAAGTCAGAATTTTGAGAAGAAAAGTCAGAAATTTTTTTTTCCAGTGGCCCTAATCCTATTCCGTACAAATCAATTTTGTCATAAAGGGAACAATAAAAGTTAGTGAAAGTGTTTAGCAATTATGTAAATGTACCACTTGAGGTCAGTGTTGAGTGTCTGATGGGTTGAGTCTGTGCGTTTTTTCAGGCAGGGCCTCCTGCACTTGCTGGAGTTATGTCAGCAGCCGATCCTGATCACGTTGGACGGTCAGTTCAAACGCATGAGTCCAGAGATAAAGCAGCAGCTCAGTGAGAACCAGCACCGCCTCACCTTACTCACCTGGAGGCACAACTCTGTGGTAAGATTTAAGAGAAGGCTTCTGCGTTTGGGATTTTAAACCCTCATAAGAGCTGCAATGTCCATAAAGATATAGTTATTTGTAAACACCACAACTTATGAACACTACCTTATTATTAAGTCAAAAATGATTCAGAAACAAAAGCATTATTACAACAAAACAAGCCACAAAGGAGTGATTAGTTTGTCTCTAGTAACACTCAGTTTTAAGTCTTTGCCTTGCATTGAGGTTCTTTAAATGCATTGCTGTTTAGCCAGACTGCATAAAAGTGGGGTGAGGTTTAGTCTGATTTAACTGTTGAACGTTAGGTTTAAATGTTGCCTGATTGTGATTGGTTTCTTTAAGTAGGCCACGCCCACTTAAAAAGCAGCAAGAGGACCTCGGGCGAAACGACACAGACTGGTGGAGAAATGATCAAACCAGTTCCAAATGCTTCCCTTTGTGTGGTTTATTTTGGGGGCTAACTCTTTCAATTTAATTAGAGCCTAGATGTTAAAGTAAACATAATTTCAAAGTGGAAACACATGCTGAAGGAAATTAAAGGAGTCAGTTTGTTCTAACTTTGTTTTCTGGGTTGTTGAGCCCAAAATCGGCAGCTTTATTTATTTAAAAGCAGCAACACAAAGACGGCAGAAATCAGTTTACTACTTTATAAATTCAAATCTTAATTAATATTTTGGGGAGATTCATTTGATGGACAGATAATTGTGAAATGAAATAAAAAAAATTAATTTAGTGTGGAATGCTTTTAATGTCCCCTCTGCAGTTACAGCTGCAAGTCTTTTGGGGGATGCACATTCAGAAATGTAAAATTTCACTCATTCGTCTTTGCAAGGTGAGGTAGAGTACCTGTGAATCACACATTTCATGTCTTGCTAGAGAATTTCCATTGGACTTAGGTCTATAAATTGACTGGGACATTGTAAAATATGAATATGTTTTGATATAAACCATTCCACCGTCCTCCTCAGATGTCAACCCCCAACACCAGACTAAAAAAAACCCTCAATTTTTTCTTTATCTTTTTTTATTGCAGAAAGTTTACTAACTTTGAGGTTACAAACTCAGACATTTCCCCATTGTGGGGCAATAGAGGATGGTTTACATTTCTATTCTATTCTTATTATAATGTGTTGTATTTATTTGTGGATATTTCTTTGTCAGACTCCGTCATCAGCATTCTGGAAGGAGCTAGCATTAGCAATGCCTCGCAGAATCATTTTCCACAAGGATTCTGCAGGCGACCCCCAGACTGTGCTGCAGGACGATAAGGACCCCATGCTGACCCTTGACCCTGTCTACCTGGACTGTCGCTCCGACACCGACCCTGCTGGAGATTTGGGTAAAACCAGTACTCATTGTATGAGTGGCGCTTGTGTATTTGATTTATTCACACACTTTTGCATCTGAGTAAGCAAGTCAGAAATATAAAACAAACTTCCCATGCAGGATTTTGTGTTCGATTTTTGAAGCAGCCATTAGTTTCTGTGCAACAAAAGTTTTAGGTTATTTTGATGGTTCTATGTTAAATATTCCTATCAAATTAAATCCCAAAATCTTTTAATACTAGATGCACATTTGCACTTTGCATCAGTAAATATTGGTGCCAGAAAAGGGAAAATCCTGAAGCCTTCATATAAACTCTGGTGATGATCTTAGTCTGTTTAAACTTTGCCAGATATTTGGCATTTTATTCTCAAAGATCAACAAGAGACTAATGGATAATTTTAGTTTGTGCACAAATCTCAACCTGATTTCAACTGTTATAGAATTAGCTAGTTTTTAAATTATCTAACGTGATAAAAAATAGATCAGTGAGTTGACATATATTTTATGTAGGCCATTCTGGTGCTAGCTAAGTACTGTAATCATAACTTTAATGTTAAAGTGTTGGAGGTGCAGCTTTAATGAAGAGCTACAAAATACAGCCTGTCAACTTTGTAGCTAAAAATAAAGATTACATAGCATAATTTCTAGCTCTGTAAGACATGGCTAAATGTTTTCAGACTATGGAGGGGAAATAATGTGGAATCTTCTATTTATTTAATTTCAAAAACAAATACTTTTGCAATTATTTTTCTTGTGAACTTTATAAACTCTGCTGTTTCACGTAGTTCTGCAACTTTAAGAAATGATTGCGCATTATTGACAGCAAACATGGTCCCAACATGAGAGCTATCAGTGGAAACAATACAATGAAGGCCAAACACTGTTGGAAGCTTGTGAAAGAGAAATATCAAATTGTCCTGACAGAAAACGTATAGAAACATGACTTGAAATAGAAAAATGCACATCGAAAGAAAAAAAACTATCGCCGATAGGAATGCACGGTGGATAGTTTAGTTGATATGCTAAAGTGCAGCAAAAACACACTGAACTGTGCAAACTCAGTGGCAAAAGAACAGTATTTAAAGAAATGTATGAAGAAATATGACAGATATTAGAAGTAGCTAAGTATTAAGCATAGTCTAAGTCGATTGTGAGCAGGTTTGCTTTAACTCAACATTCACTACTTGCTAACAAGAGCCAGTTTTATTTGAAAGCATACGAGGCGTGTGGATGTGTTTTCACGTTGTAATCTGTGATTTGCTGCAGGACTTCGTCTCCCGATGCGCAGGACTCTGGCCTGTAAAGCTCCCGTCCTTCCTGCTGCTCCGGTCGAGGAACCTCAAGCAAAAGCCTCAGACATCGACGTCTCTGATCTGGGATCTCGCAGCTATGAAGCACGTTCAGACTTCTACTGCCTGGTCACCGAGGACATTTAATTCCTGCTTATATTTAAAATTCATTACTATGTATTTATGGTTCTTGCAGCTGTTATTTTTCTTTTGCTATGCATTTATCAAAATGCCAATTTATGTTATCACAGATTTAGCTTTTTGTTTTTCAGTTTTGTGACATTGTAAAGATCAGAAACGCCAAAGGAAAATTTTGATTTTTAAAAAAATATTCATGTTCTTTTAGCACCTGAAGGAGAAAGTAAAGATACAAAGACTTTGCTTTTTAAGTGCTGTCATCATTTCAAGTGAATGAATCAAAGATATGTGAAACAAAACACCAGACAGATCATCAACAGAACTAAGGTACCTTTCTGTCCTCATGGAAAGCAAATTACCTGCAGTGGAAAAAACAGACTAAATATGGGTGCAGCACAGAACATTTCATTTTGTTCCTGTCTGAGCAGGAGCAAATATGTAAACAGGGTGTGACCAGCGCTTAAGCACTTCAGTACTTGTTTCGACAAACTGCATAAATGAATTAGAAATTCTCACTTTACTTTTTCTCCCAGTGTCTTTATTAATCGGATGATACATGTGGTATAAAACACACAAAAGTACAAAAGTTTCCTGAAAAACCCATATATTTGACACCACTTACACTGAGCATTAATCTTTAAAAATCATCTCTTACTGTTTATTCCACCAAAATAGATTCTATGTACAAAATTAAAGTTTTTGTGTCTAAGAAACGAGTCTCTAAGGTGCTCATATGCAACATTCATCTAATTTATAATCTTAAGTCCTCAATTGAAAATATACATAAACTTTGCACACAGTTTCCTACTCCACCAGCTGATTACACATTTTTTTTAATAGATTTTCATTTGTAGTGCAAGAAAACATGCAAATCCATAAGCACAATCCCCAAAGATGAAAAATATTTACATCCATTTTTTTTGTTTCTAATTTTCATTCAAATAAAAGATTAGATGCTGACTTATATAAACATAAGAAATATTCAATCTAATATTTTTAAAATTAAAAGCACTATTTACAAAGCTAACTTGTTATAGTGAGTGCACTAGGTCAAGTGTTTTTTTTATTTTAAGCCATTTTGTTTAAATGCATGTTGCTATAACTGGAATAAAATCCCTCAGAGTCTATACAAACTTTTTGCACAAATTAGAGTGCCGGCAATATCTGTTCAATCATAATCCTGCTGCCTCGGCGGTTCTCGTGCTGTTCTGATTGACCATTTTGTAAAAATACACAGCAGTTTGTCCAAGGGGTCAGATTCTGCATCTCAGAAATCTTCACAGAAAGAAGTCACTTTTCATAAAACCTTTCTGTAACACAAAGACAGAAATAACATTAGGGACATTTTCTAAATGTGGACAACAGAACAGTAATTTATTCCAAAAATAGAGCATTTGATTTCTTAATTTTGTCCCAGACACTTGGGATACATTAAAATAGTTTTGTTCATATGTTTAAACACAGATCACAGTGCTGGAAAAAAACCCAGAAACAAATATGAACGCATTTTTGTTTTGTCTGGACTTGTTCATTAAGCAAGAGGCTGGAGGCCAAACCCTTTGGGAGTGTCGATCTGCGACCTGCAGAAGGCAGTAAATTCACAGGGTACAGCCCAGCGCAAGGTCCTGCTCGACTGGGTGTTTGCATAAGCATGTGAATGTGTGAGCTGCCTCTAGTTATACAGCTACTGAGCATGTGTCATCCAACTAATGTGGAAGCAGCAGGGATGGAGCCACACAGATGGAAGAATGAGGGTGTGGCACTCTTGACTATTTGTTCCTGCCTTGGCTCAGGGATAGGAGAAGTTTGGCAAAAAGCTGCTAAAATATGTTTACCAAATAACATGATGAAGTCATTCATAGAAGTCTGAGATTATTGCGGAAAATATCTGCTTGGACTTGTTGAGAATGAAGTTAAAAGGTAAATTAAGAGTGAACATAATTTAAACCCCCCCCCAAAAACAAGTTTACCTGATTTTTCATAAAACCTGACCAGAAGCAGCTCAGAAGTGATTTATGCATTAGTTGCCTTTTTTCTATGGCAACATTTTTTTCATAAAACTGTCATTCATGTTCATCTTAAACACCTTCAACTTTTTAACAATTGAAACATTTTGCCATGAAGGTTGGATCACTGCTTTCAAACATTCTAAGCTAATGGCAGCAACAGGTGACCACAAATAAGCCATCAGTCATGCAGAGCTTGAACATTTTTTGTTATTTTCAAAGTCTCTTACCTGTCTGAAAATCTTGTGCAGTTTCCTGTAGTTATAAATGTTGCGAAGCACTACTTGTGCACTTCTGCTCACGTCAGCCATGTTCGAGCTGGAAAACATTTCACCAAGTGTTAACATTACATGAATGAAAGATGTTCACGCAGATGCAATATTCTGCGTAGACATCTAGTTCAGATAGGATGAATTTTAATTATATATGTAGGATAAGATAATATGTCACATACTTGTCCTCCACCAGTTTCTTCATGCTCATCAGTTTTTCCAAGCCAGAATTTTCAGTGAGTTTCTTGGCAGCGTCGTAACTGCGCCCCACCATGTTGTTGAGAACGCCGCACAGGTTGGTCAGAACATCAACATCAGGCAAGTCGCTGTGGCCCCCTGGTAACTTCTTCACCACACTATCTATTGCTGGTAGAGCTGAATTAAAATAGAGGTATAGATTTAAAAACTCAATTATAGGTGGAAAATGTTTTTTTCACAACCAATGTTTAATTAACTAAGCAATCATTTTTAAAACACAAACTTAATATCCTATTAAAACATTTTGATTGATTTTGTACAAGAGTTGCTTACAGTCTCATGATGAATAAACCTTTTGATGACTTAAAAATATCCAGGTTAAATTTGATGTAAAACATTGAGTTTTAAATCTGAAGAGTGGGAAATCTGAGTAGAAAATTATTGTAGTAAACAGAACCCACTTCCTTTGAGTTTACCCATTGACCTTGTAAAAACACTAATTAAATAAAAATTGGTAACTTGTAATTTTTGGCATTTAAATGTCTTTACAACAACAACAAAATAAATAGATAAAAGCCAGACTGACTGTCCGCATGAGAGGAGAGGTTCCTCAACAAGCCACTGACAGAACGTAGCTCAGTGTTCCTTTCTGAGCGCAAGTGATCCATCAGGTTTGGCACCATCTTGTAGTCGTTCACCATGTAGCGGGACAACTTTTCAGCCCACTGCAGGTTACAGACATAAAGTTTTATTATGACATGTGAAAAATGGTTTTACTTTTTACAAAGTTCTGTTAAATTTGTCGCCCACCGGGTCCTGTCCACCGGTGATGTTCTGCAGAGCGCCGATGGCCGCCTCTCGTGTGATGGCATTAATTTCGCATGATTTCATCACGCTATTGTACAAATGCACTATTTTAGGGTGCCACAGCCACTCGATGCCTTTTGGAAATTTTGCTAGCTCAGTAGGTGAAAAGGATTTTTGGGCATTCTTTTTCTGCTTATCAAAAAGAAGAACACAAGAAGGTCAGGCGTACAACAAAATATCTTGTCCATAATACACACTCCGCCATCAAAGCCGACGACTGCTGACCTGCATGACTTTGCTGCTATTCGGTGAAAAGCAGCCGACTGTGTTCGATGAGGTGGTTGTAGACAAATTTGATTTCATAGACGGAGGCATTTCTTCATACAGTTGGAATGAGAGGTTCCTTAAGATGCACATTGTGTTCTCAGCACCCTAAAGCACAACCACAAACAAGTCAATATGGGCACAAAGATGGATTTTGCTTGTACAGGAAAAAAAAACCCGCTTCCACTCCCACCTTTTCTTCTACTTTTCCAGTATCAAGGGTGCTGCGAACATAAGCCACTAAACACTCCACCAGCCCTTTGGCTTCTCGCACCTCTTTACGGACCTTTTCTGAGCCAGAGCTCATGTTCCTGAAAGCACAAAGCGATTAACGTCAAGAGATGTATCGTTTTAAAAATCACCTATGGCATCACTTTGATAAAAGACGAATAAAAAAAGTGCAGTTCAAACCACAGTGGACCGTCTTGTGAACCTTTTAGAGATATTTCAGACAAAACTGGTTGCAGAGGCTGGAGTTGCTCATCCTGACATGGTAGTAAATAAACTATTGTAGTTTCTTTCCACATTTCCAGTGAAAATATTGATCCAGAGTCAAAGTAAAAGAGTTTGTCTTGACTTGCTGTTTGAAGCAACAGAGTCTATGGAAGCTCCTGAACACAGAGTTTGATGGCTGAAGTTGACATTTTAAATTAATGTATGATGTGGATAGGATATAACATAATATAAAAAATTTATATCAAATACTCAATATTAAAACAAAATATATAGTGTGTGCATAAATGCATGCACATCTGCTATCTGATGAAAACAAACAATGAACAATGATCATGTGCTCATACACCCATTTCTTTCTTTTGTGGCATGTATTTACCCATGTAATATATATAATTTTTAATTAAATAAGTAGCTACAGCAGTGTGCACGTCATTAGAGGAAGACAAAGTCGTAGAAAAACAGAACGGTTTTCAATTGTTCAGGGTAAAGAGTTGTTCAAAAGAATCTAATTATTCGTGAGCATCACATCACTAAAGTCAAATCTTTTTTTTAAAACTTCTTAAAGCTATCAGACAGGAAAATAATAATAGATGAAAGAACAAACATGACAGGCAGACAAACAGGGAGGCCCTCTATAAATTAGAATGTCAAGCTTAAGCCAACCTGCCAAGCACAACAATACTTTCTATATTTAGTAGATAAAAAGGAACGCAGAAGATGATGTGAAATTGCCATTTCCCTGCTTTTAATATCAAGATGCAATTTAAAAACTCATCTTTTCAAACCGAGCAGGCTCTACACCTAAACCCAGCCTGCACTTATGGAAAACCTTCACATGCTCCTCTGAAAGCAAGAAAAAATAACTGACAAAAGACTTCAATAAACTTCAGTTGACAAAGTAACATTTTCACATTTTTCAAGAACTATTTCACAGCTTTGTGCAAAGATCCCATTTTCAGGAACTGATCAACTTTTCTCACCTCAAGCATCCCAACGTATTGAGTAGTATTTCTGTCTCAGAGGGACGTATTACAAGGATTTCTCCGTCTTGTTTAATCTTTTCTGCTTTTTCAACCTCTTGACCAATGAGAGGGACAATGATTTTCTCGGTGAGGCGAGGAAGGATAGTCTTCAGCTTTTCCTTCAAACCATCTTTGGCTGAAAGATTCCACAGAATGCCTGCAGGAAAAAAATAGCAACACTCAATCGCCTCTTCGAACCCAGTAGTAGATGTATGCATAATATACGCTTAAAGAGCTTTGTCTTGCCTCAAACCGTACATTTTAGTTCATCCCTGTCCTTCATGGCTTCTAACATTTAGACGCTTCATATTCTGCAGTGAAAACGTTCCTCACAAATGAAAGGTATTCTGAACTGGCCAGATGGGGTAAATATTACGCTTTTTGATTAAAAATGTTAAAAAGCTTGCTTTAGGTTATAGCTTCACAGTTCTGGTAAAGTAGTCAAACATAAGGTGAGGATGTACAGTTGCTTTATCTCTTTCCCAAAGCTTCAAAGTGAACTCTGGACATGGGTGTAACTGATAAAAGAAAAAAAGTAACAAGGCCGTCATTCATAGAAAGGGAGTCGCCCAGGCCTGTTCATGAGGAACCAACAGGCCTGGGCAGCTCACACACATTCTCCCCTGTAGTTAAATACTCACACAGCCCATAGATATGACACCACCTCTACCTCTACAACTTCACACTTTCCTCCGTTTTTCCTCTCCATATTGTTAGTTTGAAAGGCTAGAGCAAAGGAGACACATCCTGAAAACTATTTTGCAGCCAATCTGTTTTGAGACTCGGATGCGAGATGGTTTTTTACATTAAAAACGGCAACTAGTTTGTAAACAAGATTGCAGTTAGTTCAATTTAACAACAGTAGAGTGGCGTGTCGCAACAAATGTGAGGACAAGTCGGCAGAGGAGAAATGGAGAAAAAAGATAAAAACCACAAATTTCTGAGAAAATTGTGATTTTCCCTTTTTTGGGGGGTAAATTTACTAGTTGAAGTCATGTGGAAACCATCTTATGCTTTAAATAGAGGGTGCGGAGCAGGATCTCACAGCTGATCAACACACCGGGCTTTGAATGGTCATTCATTACTACTGTACTTTCTTTGGCCAGTAAGATAAGCCATTTGAAAGCAGGATGGCTCCATAACTATGCAGAAACGTAATTAAGGTGTCTGCTTGGGTTTGTGTTATTGAACAAAGACGGACAAAGATTAACTTGTTGCTCAAGGACTGAGTCGTGGTTATAAAACGTGTCGCTGTGGCAGCGTCCACACCGAGGCTGACGCAGAATTTCACTTCCGATTCGGAATCAGAACAGGATTATGTGGAAGAATGGGATGAGAGCGATTACATTACTTTGGAAAACATTCAGCTTCTAGCTGCAGTTATCTTTCTTTGATTGATGAAAATGTCCATGTTTTCAGAGTCTACTTAAATTGACGAGTGATGCATGGAATACAATAGTCTTTTTATGTGATATCCTCCCTGAATCTTATCCATTCATAGACGGAACAAACAGCGAGCTGCTCCACAGCGCTGCAGCAGATGTTTACAAGGAGCTTATTGGATGAACTGAACTGGTAGCCACACATGGTAGGGGAGTGAACCATGCCCACAGCTGGCACATGTTTCTGTGTGTTAAAAATGGTCCCAAAGATGGACACAGAAACTATATAAAAAAAACTGTACAGACAGAGTTCATCTACTAAACTGGGGGGAAAAACTTTTCCAGGGTGACTTTTGATACAGGTTAATTTTCGAAGCTGCAGAAGAATAATTATTAGGGTGCACCGACATGGAAATTTGGGGCAATATTCATCCATCCATCCATTTTCTGTACGCCCTTGGCCCTAGTGGGGCCTAACTTCAGCGAACGTTTCAGGCGAGAGTCGGGGTCACCCTGGACAGGGCACCAGTCTGTCGCAGGACAACAGACACAGACAGGACTAACAACACACACTCACACACCTAAGGACAATTTAGAGAAATCAATTATGGAATCGAACCCAGGACCTTCTTACTGCAAGGCAACAGTGCAACCAACAGCGCCACTGTGCAGCCCTTTGCGCAATATTCATATTCAATATCAATACTGCTCCTATGGCAATATTTACCTATCTTGTATTTTACATATTGATTTCCCTACACTTTAGACACCATGTACTGCTCTGCTTCAGTGAAACATTCCCACAATCCTGCGTTGCATCACTACTGAACAAATTCCACATGACCAATCGCCTCGCCTCATTTCATCAAGGAGTGTAGCACTTGCTAATGTAATGCATTATCTGAAAGAAGTGTATCTATGAAACTAATTACAGCATTTGTTGAACTAAAAAAGTTTTTTTTCTAAAGTACAGCTACACTCTTGACTTATTCTTACATAATAAATAACGCCCATCATTACCTTCATAATCGCACTCTAATGTCACATGCAGAACATTATGTCTTTGTCATTTTTTTTCTTTTCTGATTGTCAGTAAAATTATGAACATCCACCGGAATGGATGTCATCAAACTCTCTGTTGGTCTAGATCCACCTTTTATTATAGTCTTCATAATTTTACCTGTGATGTTTTTGCGAAGCTCATCGTCTTCCATTTCCAGCGCCTTATCAAGCGCTGCAACGCCCTCGCAGTTAATAAGGTCCTGCTTACTTTCAATATCTTGAAAGATCAAATTGCGCACAGCGCCAGTGGAATAACGGCGAACCTCAGGATCAGGACTGTTGAACAGCCTCACCAGATCCTCAGTGCCACCATACGATCTCACCTGGAACAAACACAGAATGTTTCAGCAATTCAAACAGCTCTGTTGATCATTTTGTTTTTATCATTATAGATGATTTTAAATTAAGCACTTTTTAATCTCTGTTCACCGAGTTGCACAATTCAAGAAGTAGGATTAGTTTTTCTTCCTTTTCTCTTTTTTTGTATGTACAAATAGTAAAACAATCTTCCAACATTGGTAAATATTTCAGTCATGAATCTTTTCCAATACAAAACCACAATAAGAATGTGCAGAAACGACCCTATTCTATTTACACAAAAGCAATTCAGAAGAGGACTGTAATAAGTTGAAAAACAAACAAAATCATCTATCTACGTCAAAATAAACTTCTAAATGTGTTAGCCAAATGTCCCAGAAAATGTTCAAAGAGGTCACCCGATGCAGGGACTTAAAATCTTGGGGTTGTGCAGAAAAATCAACATGATTTTCAACATTTAGACAGCATGGTTTAGAGTTAGAGATAAACTGGTTCCTGTACTAACTTTTTAGCAGTCAACTTTTCTCCAAAGCAAGAGTATCTGCAGGGTTTGCTTGAAATTTGTTTCAAATTTTAAGAAAGCCTAAAATTTCTTAATATTTTTTATGCTTACACTCCACTTTCTTTGTCTTTGGCCTCAAAAGGTTTAATCAACATTGACTGTTCAGCAGCTGGTATAGTATGATAAAGTATTGCACTGCCTACTAATCAGGCATTTCAGCCAGTTTGGAAACTCTCCTTATGGCAGAGGTTAAATTATTTGTTTTATACTGAGTGGGGTTCAGGCCTTTTAAATGCTGATCAACTATGCAACATAATGAATGAGAGGGAAACTGTAGAGCAGTAATGTGGATCTTTACAGCAACCTCAAATGCGGAAGCTATCCATCAAGGGTTGTCATCGCTGCAAGAAAAATAATATTCATGACCAAGTTTCTCAGTTGGAGGAATGCAGAAAAGAAAGCTAAACACAAGTGAAGTATTTGTAAAATACCCTTTCTTTTGATGACTTTTCATTGTAGCAAATATGCTGAAGGTACGCTGAACCCAAGGCTTGTGACTCTGTGTCATCCATTCTCAGGTGTAAAATTGCAGTGGCTACATCCAAGCTCTGGAGCCTGCAAAATTTACAAATGAATTGAAACAGAGAACATTTCACCCTGTATTCAACTCTTGCTAGAACAAAACAGATTTTGGAAAGGTGATTTGGACAAAAATTTCAGTTGGATAAATTCTTTAAAAAAAAAAAAAAAAAATCACATTACGTTCTGCAAATCCACTCGCCCAGCCACTCATTACGGGGATGTGTGAATCTGAACCAAGCAGCCACACCCTAAACCCAAACCCAAACCCAAACCCGTCTTGCCACTATGGAGCCGCCTCCCAATCCGCAGCCCTTACGAAACACACACTCCTGTTAACATGCTGCATGTTACAACACCGTATTTGTACATCACTATCAGTAATACAGCAGTGATCATCACATAAGAGTCATCTGGATGAATGAATGAATGAATGAATGAATGAATGAATGAATGACCTCACCCTACCATTTAGTTTCCGCCAATGTCTTGGCTTCTAAAAAGTTCCTGGGAAAAATGTCATTCTTGAACTGGTCACACTTGTTTATTTAGTCAAGTGCTAAGAATTTATTGCAAGATAATTACCAAAAGTATATTTTGCCTGGTGAATGTAAGGAGACCCAGTTACTTCTTGTTTTTTTAAATTGGGATACATTTTTTGGTTGGATCATTGCAGTTAATGGAATTTTGGCAATAAGACATTTTGCAGACATGAGCTGGTACGTACAGTACAATTTCAAAGCATGATACAAACAATCGATATGCACAGGGGTTTTGATAATACAATAATGGATACTTTCCAAAATTCTTACCCTTCAAAGCGAGGATTGTCTTCAAAATCTGCCTGGCCATAGATATCCATGCCCCCGCCCACGCTCTGAACACTTCTCATAGACGTGGATCGCATCAGGCCACCTTGGCGTTGCTGAGAGAGGTTCCCTTGGGAACCAGATTTCACGGACATTAAAAACCCACCATCCATTCTGTCTCCTCCTGCTCCAATGTTGCCGGAACTTGAGGTCATCCGGGACCCAGACATGGAGGTCACACTCATCCGGTTACGGTTTGCAATCCTGTTGATGGTGCGATGGGCTGGGCCTTTAAAGGACTGCTGCTGGATAATCTCTGTCCCTCCTCCTCCCAGACCACTACCACGAGATAGAGTGCCACTTAAACTTCGGCGCCCAGTGCTTAGTGCTGGATCCTGGGTCTGAAACCCAGGAGCCAGAGCCACAGTCTGATAAGTCATGGTGCTTCCTCCTTGTCTTAATTGGGTGCCGTAGCCGTTCATTGCACTCTGGGGATACTGTTGGTCAAAGGTGCCATCTCGCTCGGAGATCAGGCTTCCAGCATCGCTGTTGTCCATCATCCACGCCGTGTTTCGCAGCGAATGAACAGACATATCGTCTCGATCCATTTGGTTCTGTCTGATGGACCCTTGGAAACCACCACTGTGCATTTCTTCCCGGTAAAAACCTCCACCTCCACCTCCACCTCCACCCACACCCACACTCATCCGCTGGAACTGGGTTATGTCTGGGGCAGCCGACCGGCTGCTGAATTCTGTCCTGGTGGTCACACGTGGACCCTGAGCATAAGGAAAAGAGAGAATGTTACCACAGTTTGATACGCTAAAAGAGTGGATCTGCACTTTCTGGTGAAGAGTGTGCATAAGTTAATTGGATCAGTGTACATTTTTTTTAAATAAAATGGTTTCTAAACTTGACTGCAGGAATGTGTTTCAACTGGAAACAACATTCCTTCCCTCTGAGGTTGTTGTCTTCAATTCCAGATCTCATTCAGATGTTTAAAATGCCACACAAGGTCTGTCACACTCACAGCTCAAACATCAGTGTTTCACTATTGGAGCACCAAAACAGAAAAATTTAGAGGGCAGACTTGAAAACTCAGAGGTAATCTGATCATGTTTCACTGGGAAATATCACACTGAATGCTGAATCCATCCATTTTCTTACACCCTGGTCCCTTGGTGGGGTCGGGAGGGTTGCTGGTTCCTCTCAGCTAACGTTCTGGGCGAGAGGCAGGGTCACCCTGGACAGATCGCCAGACTGTCACAGCGCAACACAGACACACAGGACAAACAACCATGCCCACACACATTCAAACCTAGGGACAATTTGGAGAGGCCAATTAACCTGACAGTCATTTGTTTGGACTGTGGGAGGAAACCGGAGTACCTGGAGAAAACCCACGCATGCACAGGGAGAACATGCAAACTCCATGCAGAAAAACCCGGGTCCGGGAGTCGAACCCAGAACCTTCTTGCTGCAAGGCAACAGCTCTACCAACTGCGCCACATCACAGGGAATGCTGAATCCTTCTTAACCCATCTTACCAATGCAGGTTTTTTGCATCCTCCAAACATTTCAGCGCAATGTGTGCAGATCAATTTGTGAAAATGCCGCTGTACTCACCATGGTTTTTGAGCCTGAGTACATGTAGGAAGACTTAGAACTGTAACTTGGGCTGTAGTTGCTGTATTTCATTGTTGATGAACCGCCATAGTCTAAAAAAAAAAGTAATAAAAAATTTAATGGAAAATGTCAACAAATACTTTATGATCTTCAAAACAGCATTTTTTTGTGCTCAAGGGATTGAAGTGGACATATTTTTTTTTAAAGCAAATTGTGGAACAACAAATACACGTCCTACTTTTTCAAACATGTAAAATCATAACATTTGTGTTGTGCCATTGTGTTTTATGCAGCAATTTGCATAAAGGTCATTGCAGTTTAAATGGCATGTATCGTGTTACACGGATGTCTGATTGCACAGAGACTTTGCAGGACCTGGCCAAGTTTAACATCTCCAGTTACTGGGAACAATCCTCCATCTGATGCACAAAGACCACAGCATGTTTGAGTGCATAGACTATGATCGAATGTTTAGCTCCCCTTTCACATTAGACTGTAAAAAATAGTAGATATGTTGCTAAACATTCCCAACAGAAGGAGGTTAAATGAACAGTTGGTGTAGCTAAAGAAATAACCCTGTTTTTATTATTTGTTTACTCTGGCAAAAAAAAGAAAAAAAAAAGAAAGATAGGTGTCACATTTGGTCATACGCCAGAGTCAATTTTGCACCCTTTCATTCATTTTGATGAGAATAATGCTAAAATAAGAGTAAAGGGAGGACAATTCAGGACACAATTCTGTAATTTCTCCCAGAAGGGATATTAAATGTCTGTATCATGTTCACTGGACCTCTTTCACACAGGTTCTAAGGTCCATCACAAAGACATAAAGAAACCTAAAGGGTTTTAAAGTGGAATAGTAATTGCTGTTCATGATATTTAGGGGAACATGAATATTAACACAGACGTTTGTGATGGTTTGTAGTTTTCAAAATATTTCAGTCTGGTCCTCCAAGAAAATCTCTATTTTCAAGTAAAATTATGCATTAAATGATTGTAATACTACTCATTTGCTTCGCTAAGAGCTCAGAATATACACATGTGTTTTTTCTCCATTACCCTGCCTGCTAAGGATACCTGCAAGTTTGCAATACAACTGTAAATCAGTTCACAACAGCACTATGATATGCTATGAAATGCTTTGTTTTCTACGTAACTAGATTTAGTTCTGTCACATATGAAAGATAGACTTTGTTTTTTGGGAGTTAGCTCCTCCCAGGCACTCCAGGTATGTTTGATGAAGGATTAATATTATAACATGACGCAAAGCTAAAAAAAAGTCGAATTAGCATGATACTGCCCTTTGAAAACTGAATTGATTTAGCCAAAATTGGCTTAAAAGCAAACAGAAAATCAAAAACCAAACAAAATGTGCAACAATAACTTTGACCTCTCAAACCAGTTTGTTCATTAAGTTGCACCTACCCTAAAAAAGAACAACACTTTTGTTGTTATTGTACCAGGCCTGTTTCATGCCTGAGAAGCCGTTGTTTTTCTACTTCTCATGTGCCTCAGTGAGAGACTCCGACATGGCCCCAGGCACACCGCTTAAAGAAACCAGTTGCTGTAGAGAGAGATGACTGACATGTCCTCTGACGTGACCCGAGCCCAACCCCAACAACACCCAGCACACCTGATAGCGTCAGCGTTTTACAGGCCCACTAAAACACACCCTGAATCACCTTCAGCGCCTTCTTTTTTCTTTACCTCACTTGCTAGGATTCTGAACGCAACACTGCTGAGACACGTCCCCTGACATACATGCACAGCTGCGACTGCTTTAAGACACAGAAGGGGAGGTATTCCTTCCAGATTCCTCTGTGTGTTTTTGTTTTTCCCATCTGCAAACGCTTATGCATTCATTATCAAGTTTTCTAAAGCCACAAACCATCGAAATGGCACTACTCTGCTCTGTGAGGTTTCAGCCGACAGCTGATAAAATGTTACATTGTGTGACTGCATGTTTGCCTCCAGGCAAAAGTCAGGGATGATTTACACTGGCAGTTGTTAAGAGGTATATTTTAGCTAAGAAAAACAGAGCACCACAATATTTAGGGAGACGTGTCATATGTCTGTTTCAGCTCAGTTTTTAAGAAACAGCAGGAGCAGCACATTCGCCTGTCGAGGCAGGTACAGCAGACACCTCTGAGAAAAGCTTAAACCAGTAGAGTGAGTAAAAGCCCCTCTTTCTGGCGCCAAACAGCCTGGAGTTTGTAGGTCACATCGACACAAATCTAATGTCAAGGTGCTCTGCTCGTTCTCTGCTCGTTTGCTGAGAACAATGACGCACAAGACGTGAAGGAATGTCTCGACGCAACAGGCAGGTATCTAGGTTCAGGTGGCACACGATCCTACTTCCTGACACACTTTCAGTTCAATAAATGCATTACATTAATGAATGTGGTGCAACCACCAACTACGGTAGCTCCGAGCGCTCAGGAAGCCTTTCAAGCCACTTCTGGAGGTTTTCACAATCACTTGGAAACCAATCCCACACTGGTATGGAATATTTCGCAATAACGCTTAGATAGGCAACTTTTACCCGAGTCATATATTTTGACAACATACGTTTCTAACAACAGCCGTCATGTCTGGCAGTCAACTTCAAGCTGATGCCCTTTCTCACTGCTATCAGGAAACTTTATGAAAGCAGGTCTTGTTGAGGCCTGTTACACATTAACCACTTGTACAAGTGCAGAAACAGGACACACTGTAAAACTGCTGCTGCTTCAGGACAAATTAAGAAATTCCCCCAAAGGACTGATGCAAAACAAACTTGAATCAAACAGGAACATCTTATGCTGCAGAGCAAAAAATAAAAAAAAAACAATCAAAAACTCTTCCCACACAAAGCAAGCATCCATTTTCAGTATGTACTGAATCAAAAGAGAAAGAAATAAGATTTAAATTCTAAACCTGAGTAACCAGATAGGAAAAAGTCCCTGCATCCTGCAAGCAGTTTTATTTTGTTAGTTTTATTATTGACAACAGCGGAATATTTTCTTAAACATAAAATATGCAGAATTAAAACTGCCAAAAATCAGACAAAAAATCATTAGTGTCATCTGTAATGCAACACCGACCAACTGGAAAAACAAACAAACCTTTCCTGGCATAGTAGACACTTTCTTTCACTCACTCTTTTGCAATATTTACCAACTTGAGTCATTTTTAAATGTATTAATGAATCATGAGAGATTTATCGGATTTAAATCCATGACAACCAAAAAATTATTGCTTTTTCAACAACTCTAGGCTGAAAGGTGTAAAGTCAAATCTACAAAAAAGAACACACATAGCTGCTGCTTGAATGTGCTAAATTCCTTTGAAACAATAAAACAGTAATTTGTTTTCGCAGAAAATTACCAGACCGACGTAAGAAGCCATCTAAAAACATTAAAATATTGTCTCAGTGGTGACTTTATCTAAATCTAATCCCATGATTTTCTATCATTTTAAATCACTACGTGTTTTTTTTAATGAACATTTAAATAAATACATGCATGTTGAGAGGGTCAAATTAGTAGAGCAGTGCATTTTGTCTTGACCTCAGGGTCATTGGACAACCCTAATAAAGTTGATTCTTAGCACTTCAAGTCTTACTAAAGTTTTTCCCTCGCCACATTTTTCACCCTCCTTGCACTTCGTGAGTCGGTGAAGTTGCGTCAATCGTTCTGGATTTTTGTTTTGGATTTCTGGTAATGTACAAACGTTTGCTTGTACATGCCTGACGCATCATGCAACGAAGGACAGCATACTTTTAGAGCGCGTCACAGACGCATCATTAGAAAAAGACGCCCGTTTATTTGTGGTATGGATTTTGATCCCCAAACATCTGTCAGGTACTTTTGGTTGTTAGTTTTTATACACAAAGCTGTACCTTACATATCTGTACGAAGAGATGTTTTACCATCGTAAGAGGATGTCAGACCAATAAGATAAATTCATTTAGCTATGCTGATCATGTTGATTGTCATGCTTTCATGCCTGGTCTATCAGCGATGCACACCATATTTGAAGCTTTAGAGGTGGATGTGCTAAATTTCACTGAAAAAACTGAACTGAACATGTTCAATGTAAAAAAAGGTCAGAAAAATGTGAATAATTCTTAACTGATTTTTGATATTGCAATATCTAGTAGCAAGGCAATGTTACTTGCATAGCAAAATAAGACAAGCAGAAAAACTAGAGATGCACCAATATTAATATATGTACTGGTCTCGTTATTGAAAAAAAGTTCTAGATCAGGAATCGGTGACAATGTACCAGATCTATAATGGCAGATATATTCAGTCTAATTCTATGCTTTGTGCAATGTCATGCTTTATCAAGCTTTTATTTTACAGTATATTTAGAATTCCGGATTGTACTTTCTGAACCATTTAGTTACACTGACTGAGCAAATTAAAGTTGTGCTGTTTTTTATTGTTTGACCAATTTTGGGAAGCCGTTTGTGTATTGTGCTGTAAATTCAACACATTTATGTCTGTGTTCAAAAGTCAATTCAGTACTTTTTTTTCAGCATCTGTATCAGAAATGAAAATCGTGGATGGGTGCGTCCCTAAGAAAAAAAGTGAAGAACATGTTTCACGTAATGCTGTTCCAGCTATTATTAACTGAAGATGGTTCTAATTTATTCTAATTAGAAATTAACTAATTAAACCAAATTCAACTAATTAAACTAAATTAACTAGAAATTATTCTTGTTCTAATTAACTTCTTTTGTCTGAGGCATTGCGTGTTTGGGAAATCCTTATAACTGCAACCCCAAATGTCAAAGGAGTTGAATAGGAAGCTTAGAGGATCGTAACCTCAGCTGCAACGTCGTTCTGCCCAGCTTTCTAGCCATACGGCCAGACGGAGCTTTAAAGAGGAGGGGCAAAGGCAAATGAGGTGGATTAGCAGTGCTTGCCAAAACCTGATGGTGTCATCCAGGTCATGCTGTGAAATATTGCCTCTGCTTTCCAAAAATGAAACTATTAAAATGTCATAACTATTAGACTGTCAAACAGCGACAGAGTGAGCCTCTTCAGATCCTTCCTGCCTGCAGCATCACCAACCATAACGACTCTTTGAAATTTACTTGGATAACATGAGTTACAACAAAATTGAATTTTCCTTTAAATAAAGTAATTTTGAATTGAAATACATCACCATGTGAAAGTTGAAAGTCTCCAAGGCCTTACTTTAAAATTCAATATGGCTGACACACAAATGCTTCAGGCATTTAATGCCGAACTATTGATTTGCCTCATTAAAAACAAGTGACATCAAAAGTTATGTACAATCTCCTTTTCCTTTAGTATGAAAAGTGCATTAGTGGCTTGTCTTTCTAATAGTAGTTAGTGATCACAACAGTTATCCAATCCCACTGGTTTTCTAACTTTTAACTGGAACACACTCAACTCAAGTTTTACATCACTCCCAGTGTTAAGATTTGAGTTTTGGTACTAAAATGCTGCATTTCTCTAGGATTGACTGTGCAACAGTGGGTGGAGTAACTATAAAGTTATGGGTTCAATTCTTGATTCATTTTATTACATGTTGCTGTATTTCTGGATACTTAACTCCTTACAGTCCTATTGAATCAACTTTTATCTATTTTTTTGCAGTTTTGTTCTTCCATAGAAACTTGTGGTTATTTAATAAAATTCATTGCAATGTGGTTTCCCCCATCAGCTGTGTATATTTTATGTCTGATCTGATGTAATGATCTTGCCTAAAGCCTCTTGAATAAACTCAGTGTGACAAAGAACTCAGCTGTGGGGAGGTAGAGATGTTTCACCTAAACAAAGCAAACCATTGTCCAACTTTTGCAATATCATATATCCTCCCTGAACAACTTTTATGACTTATATAGATATATAACTTATGTCTTCCATCCTTTATATATTGTCTCATGGGAGCTCAAAGTTCAACAACACAGACAGATAACACCTATTGGTCATAAATTCAGTCTGTGGTCAGATAACGATTCTAACACCTGTGCTTTGCATCTGTGACGTTTCTGTTTAAGTCCGACACCTGCCAGCTCCAACAATACTATTAAAATCTGTTCTACTTATTTCTTTGGAAGTGGTACTTCCTCTTAAACTTATGAATGTTTTTACCTGACATTGCGTATTGGGAGGCCTTTCCGTTCTGACGCGGAAGTGTGCCCTTCTCGGCCATCTTCATCTTAATCTGCTCCTGGACACGCCGCGCGCGCCCGGCGTCGTCCGACATGGCGCTCCCATTATTCCCGAGTTGGTTTTCCGACGGGAGAGCATACGTGGTTGATAAGGTGTGTGGCTGTAAAGAAGAAAGAAAAGCGTTCTCCGATGTCAAAATGCTCATGGCGACAGAGTCAAGACAGAGAGAGAGAGAGTCCAGAAGGAGAAGGCGCGCCTGCGATGTTCCCTGCTGAGGACAAACTCTGTCCGCTCGGTCCACGGACGACACAACTGCGCTTGTGGAGGCAGACAAACTCCCAAGACCCGCTCGGTTGCGTGGGGGTGGAGCCACGCAGAAACCAGACACCTGACGCACAGGTGAGCTCTGGACCGCCTAGATAAGCAGCTGACTCTAATCCCCTAACGTTAACACTTATCAGACAAAAATGTGTAACCATTTTTTTCTCTCCATTTTCTCTTCTTTTTTTCTACAACGTGCTTTTTTATTTTATTATTTTTACTACTCTCTCACCTCAGTAAACTTTCTGAAGACTCTACTCACTGCGAGTAACTATTTTAACGAAAAAGGCATGAGAGAAACACGCGCTTTTTTTTCTTTCACAGGTTTTGCTTTTCTAATGTTATTTAAACCATTAGGAGATAAAGTGAAGACACCATATTGCCACTGCAACCGTGTTCTAACATATTATCTACTGTAAGTTTTAGTTTTATAGGTATTCTATTGAAAATATGTTTTAGAAGTATTTATTCTTCCTGAATTTGCATTTACATTTTGGTGCTTAAAATACCAGAATTAGCACACAGCTTTATATTTTTGTCTGACTACATAAATGTATCAGATGTTATGATCAGTTTCTCCGCTTCAGTAGCATTTTCATCCAGGACTGTTACTTTAGCAATTTCATCCATTGCTACATTTTACTTTTACATAAGTAACAGAATGTTGAAGTAATACTACTCTTTCTTGAATACAGTTTTATATTGCATTGTTTCTATTTTTTAATGCTTTAAATCTAATTCTGCCGGGAATATAAATTTTTTGTCTTTATTATAATTATTACTCAATATCTGATAACTTTCTGACAGCAAAACATGCATAAAGTTTCATAAAGTTGTAAAAAGATGGTTGAGTCAAGTCAAGTTATTTGCACATTTAAGCAACAACGCAGTTCAAAGTCCTTTACATCATAAGAAAAGAATACAGTGACCAATTATGTAACAAGCAATAAACAATGCAAAACTATGTTATGAACTGGAACACAATAACGAAGGAAACTAAGAAAAGGCAAATATAAGCATCTTAATAAGCCACAGCAGAGTTTCAGCAGCTTTACTATTCTATTAATTCATGTAATAAAACTGTTAACTAAAAAAGTGATTTTCTAATTACTAAATGAGAGGCTATTCTTTCATAAACCTCTTGCTGCTTTCTGGGATTAAGTTATTGCTTTATTTTAATGAACTAGATTTAAAGGAGGAATAATATATTGACAAGGTTTTATGGATTTTTATTGTTAAGCAGCATATAAAGAATAATATCATGTATGCTATTTATTTCTAGCTTTAAGGAAACCTTCGACATTTTGTTTAGGTGAATATCCAATTATCTACCTTACAGCACATTTAATGTGTTTTGGTTATTTATCTTTAGACCTGCCAATTTATGCTAACATCAAGGCTAAGAGTAAGAACAACAAATTTTACTTTAAAACTGTCTGATGTTTTCTGTGAGATTTTGCCTCAAAATAGACATTTGGCTGAAGATATCAAAGTGTAATTTCACGTTATAGTTCACATCCTCCTGTAAGAAACTGACTTGTAACAAGATACTTGATAATATTAAGATCAGTTAAAGACAAGTTTACATTAAGCCTGTGAGATGTGAGCTTAACGAGCTCACATCTCTTTACAAAGGTAAACAAAGACAAAGGAGTGTCAATGAAGTCAATGCTTTTGATTAAAAATGAGTAATATATAAACTACTCTACATGATGATAGGTAAGACATTTTGTCAGAAAGCACGTCTTGTTCTCAAAGGTAAGTAAAAAATGAGAGTTTGCATCTACTCCATCAATTATAGATTTTGTATTATAGATTCAGTAATTGTGAAATATAATTGGGGATTTAATTCAAAGTTACCAAAACATTATTATATTTTCTATTGGAAATATACACAGTAAATGGAGAAACTAATTCACTTGTTTGTATTATAAACTGAATTTGACAGCATATTAAAACTGGGATCAGTATTAAATTCAAATCTGTCTGTATGATTTGATCTTATGATTTTTTTTTTTGTCTGGAAATTTGCCCCGTTTGTCCTGCAAAGGGCCCTGAGACCCTTAGGTAATTTTATAGATTTTGATTCAAATTTGTTTTCATTTCAACAATTTAAAAATTAGTCTTCACTCATTTTAAAGTTAAACAATATTCTCAGTGAAAGTTTCGGTCTGTCGCATTTGATCCATTCAATTCAATTGTATGTAGTTTATTTACATTGCATCAGCTCACCACAAAGGTCATCTCAACCACTTTACAAGATAAACAGGTCTGATTGATGTCCACTTAGGTTAAGGTTTACCTCACGGCATGAGGAGAACTATCCATTCAAGACTTAAATCCAAACTGCTGCTAATTGTATCCGTTGTACTTTATGAATTCAGCAAAAATTACTTCCTTCTATGTTGTAATATTTGTATGTATGTGAATATTGTCACAGCCTTGTTTCACAATAACTCTACACACAGAGAGCTCTTTTGAAGATCTATGTGAACAAATTTAAAAAAAATACTAAACAGGGAAGAAGTCAAATAAAACTGAAGAATAGACAGGCGAACATTAATCTACAGGGAATGGTAAACTGATCTGCTCTAGGTTTTTTACTCGCTTTTTTTCTCGATTCATAGATTTGCAATGTTCCAATCACATATTACTAATTTGCATTGTGCTGCAGTAATAAAATTGTACCTGAAAACAAAGTTTAATAAAACTATTATTTTCCTTTCATTTTCTTTTCCTCCCCCACTTTTTTTTTCTTTTTTGCAAACTGTCAATCCCCAGTTTTTGCTGAAAGGCTGTTACAAGGTGTGGCACTGCAGCACTCTGTAATTAAGCCCAAGCCACACCTTGGATTTTTTGTTTTGTTTAATGTGAACATAGCAACAAGAGTTATTGCCTCTAATGCAACAATGTGAATGGTACAAAATGTACCACTCATATTCTGTATGTCTGTGTTGTCTGAATGGCAATTTTTGAGTTACAGGTATTAAAAATACAAAATTAAGTAAAAGCAAATAAGTATTTTTCTAATTAATACATCTTTGTATTGATTCTAACTGATTTATTTCCATTGTAACTTGAGGTATTTATTTAATATATATACACTTGGACAAATAAATAAATAAATTTAAAGCAGGAACCCCAACCAACCAAGTTGATCTGCGCTCAATTGCTTTCTCAAAGCAGGTCTGATCTGAGTGAGCAAACTTTCTCATGGTCCTTCTCAATCAACATCATATCAATTTCCCGATATTTATGTGAAATTTATTCATTAGTCTGATGTAATATTCTCACTTTAAATGCTGTGTAGCAAATGGAAAATTATCATCAAATGCTCACATGTCCTCATGACTCCTGAAAACATCAATCAGTGCAAAATAAATCCACATAATATAGCTCACCCAATGAAATACTGAAATAAATTAACTTCTCAATAATATTCTGATTTGTTGAGCATAACTATATATGCACAAACAATATCGCAAAAAGCAGCTTAAAGGCTCAACAATAAGAAGCAAATGCATGCAAGTCAATCCTAGGCCTTGGATCCAAAACTGCAAGGAGGGAAAAACTGTTAGCTTCAAACTCTTCTGTGAAAGTTTAGACTTACCATGACCTGTGAGTGAGACGTTCTCCTCTGACTTTCACCTGGACTGATCTGATTTTGTGGGTGTCAGGGTATTAAAAGTAACAGTAACTACGTTAACGCCCTTATTTTATTTAACTATCCTATGCAGAAGCACAAAAAGATGAGTCACAGACAGGTATGACACCATGGGGTGTGTTGAAAAAGAAGAGGGGCGAGCCACACTGTCTGAGCAACGGCGACGACCAGCAGAGAAACACGGAGACAGATAACGCTCTTTCACTTAGGCTGCTGTGCTTGATCTCATAACATCAATCTCTCTCAAACAGGAATATGAAACTTTGCCAGAACAGAACTTATCAGTCGTTTTGTTTTTGTTTTTTGGGTAGGGAAGCAGATTTTTCACGATTACTTGTTTCCGCTATGGTGGTGACTCACTCAGGGCGGTAAATACTCAGAGCAGAAGTTCTACTGAATACCAAACCGTGACGATTTGTGAAGAGAGTCCAAAATGTGACTCAAACCAGGTGCATTTGTCAGAATCAGGAGAGTAACGCCGTGAGAAAATCACCTTCTGCTTGCTGTGTGAAGTATCAGCAGCATAAAACTAAGCTGAAGATATCAGAGAGCTGCAAAAACATGCAGATACTGAGAGAAACAATTACCCTGAAGGCATCATTTATCTGTTATAAAGGCTTACAGGTGACGACCCAAAAATGATACAAAGGTTCCCAAACTGTCACGTTCAGTTGTAGACTTTAGAGACCATTTAGGCAGTTCCACACTTAGCTTTGCACATAATCACAATCAGTTTTCATCAGTTTTCAGCGCTGCAGCCAGGAGTCCTTACTCGGAGCACCTGGTCTGATCAGACATTCTGTAATTCAAGAACCGACATGAATAGTTTGTCAGCAGATGACAAACCTAATACAATGATTGCAGAACACAGAAGTACAAGTAAGCTGTCTATTGTGAACCTATCAAGTGCTTTTTGACTAATTGGAATTTAATCTGATAGAATAACAAGCAAGCCTTTCTTTTTGTTTAATGAAACATTTTTTTTTCTAAAAACTCATATTTCAAAAAACGTGACAAACCTTCGCTTTGTAATACATGACACTGTCATTAAATGAATAGACCATATCCAGTGTCTGACAAGCGCATTCATGTTGCTGGAGCTTTTATCATGTTTCAAACACAGACTTCAAAGGTTTTTCTTTTTCTGGTGACCTACCAAAACAAGGTAGATAATCATAAAATGAAAATAGAAGATTTTTTTTTAAAACATCTGTAAAGTGTGACATGTTCCCCCTGAATTACCTAGAAATATTTATACATTCTTCTTTGCAAAATAGCTCAAGCTCTCATATAGGTTAGAGAGGACTGCAGCGCTGGACTTTGACTACACCATTTATACATGACTAAACCATTTCAGCGTAGATCTGGCTGAATGTTTTGAGTCATTTTACTCTTCATTCCAGTTTTAAAACTTTTACAGCCACTGACATGTTTCCTTCTACCAATGCAAGCTCTAAGCAATAAGGTCAGCCAAGCATTGGATTGTTGCCCTTTTTGATTTCAGAGGCTTTTACAAGATATTTGTGTTTATAGTGAGATTAAATGACACACAGGTGGACTCTGGTTAGTCATGATGCAACTACTTGATACAATTACTCCTGGATTTTATTCGGGGATATCAGAGTAAATGGGTGTGTTTACAAATACTTATACTTACAATTTTTTTTTTTGCAAAACATTAATAAACCATATTTCACTTTCCTACCACTTCTATTTTGTGTTGTTTAAGACCAAAATGTACTGAAGCGATACATTATTTTTGAATTTTAAAAAAAATCCCAGAATTATTTATTGTGATTCTTTTGTTTCACCTGCTCTGCAATAAACCACATATTACATAAAGTAGACTGACTTTTGAAAATATTTATTTCATAATATTTTCTATTTTCTTGGCCCAGAAGATATTCTAAATATATTCTGACGACTAAAAATAGGCTATGGGTTTATTTAGTCAAGTTGAATAAACAAATATTTGCTTTTGAGTAAAAGTTGCTAGAGGTTTCTGCTCCTTAAGATAAACATAAGAGGTAAGAACTAATACTTTGTGGTGTGATATTTAAATAAGATTTTTCATTTGTCAGTGAAAATTTAGATTTACTAGTAACAATAATAAAAATGGAGTTTGTCTATATTCACAAAGGGTGAAAACGTTGAAAAATCCACTGTAAAACTGCTAAGCTAAAAACTGAGCTAACTGCACTTTGAACCTCTGAAATAGAGTTCCAGTTTTTTTTTAAGTCTTTGGTGATCTAACAAATAATTTTTTTTCTTAGAATATAAAAATCACATTTCTGATTCAATCCTGTAGTCTTCATCACTCGGTAGTGTCACGATACCGGCCCATGTGAGTAACTGTTGCTTTTGATAACGCCCACATCATCATTTGGGTGGAATCAATCCACCCAAAACAGAGGATTTCACAATTTTGCACACTAAAAAAAAAAAACTGGAACCTGGTTGCCTGTCGCTGCTCTTATTCAGACACTAGAAAGTTCGTTTTATGATTCATGAGTGCTGACTGGATGAGGCTTGTTTTAAAATCACATGGCAGCATTGTCCTCCAGAAACAGGAAAGGCTGCTTTTGCAAACACTTGCCCTCATGCTGACGATCATAACACCCTGTTGTCTAAATATCACTGTCTACCTTGGCTTTAAGACATCTTTAATCTGGAGCCAAGAGGCAAAGTTCAAGTTGACAACAATGGAGAAAGGTGGCAGATGTGAGACGATCATTAAACTAGAATCAAAGTGTGTTCAGTAAAAGATCTTTACAGAAAGAACCCGTATTCAAGAGGTTCTTTCTGAAAGTAACAGAGCTTGGGGCTTGTCTTTGTCACAGCTGAGATCAAAGCTGCTTCCTTTGGTGAGAAAGTGAACCTGTTGGCAGAACAAACATGTGCTTTGGGTGTGGCGGCTGTCTCTGCGCCAGAAGTACAAGTCAGTTTGGTTTTTTATGCAAATAAGTCGCTGCAAAAGGGAAGAGAGAGAACATGTGTACATTTGACTGCACCCCCTTGTGGCGAAACGCAGCAAATACACCATAACAGGGTTAAAAGTAACAGAAAGTTTCTGCTAAGATCCTGAAACATAGGAGCTTAAATCTTAGCAAATGCTTTATTACACAGAAGTATAATTCTGAAGTAATTTGGATAATTAAATAACACAGGACATATTGCCATGTTGAGGCTCCAACATCTTGAAAAAAATGAAATTTGACTATTTATATGTGAATGGGATCTTTTGGCCTGATTAAATATGATTTATATTGCCAAAATCAATAGCTGGGTATTGAGAAAACCAGTTCAAATGGAGCATTTTTGTGCATCAAACCTATACATGAAATCTTTTTTACAGCTCATATTAGTACATGTTGGCTGGGTAATAAGACAGACACAGATTCCCAAATAAAGTTAAGCACCTTCAAAAACTAGAAAAAAACAAAAAACAGAATAATCACTGTTAAGCACTTTTATATATGACAGTTGGTTTAATTTATTAGGATTCCTAGAATAAGCAGAAAATAGAAAAGTTTTGCCTGTATTTAATATGGGAAGATTCACAAATTAAACGTGAGAGCATGATCTTTTCTTCAGGTTAGAAGACACACGGTCCAGTAAAAGCCTCCTTGCTCACCCCAGAAACACTGCAGAATAAATAACAGTCACCCTGCAGCTGGATACAACACAAACAACTACCCAGTTAGCACACGCACAAGCAACACACACGCACACACACATTGTCTCCTTTCTAATAAACAATAAGTTTATATACATATTACACACCCAGAAACTCTGCTAGAGAAACATTTTCCAACACACTGACGGGATAAAAGAAAATGATGACAAGTCAGTCACTGTCAAAAGGAAAGTAATGGCAGATGAGTAACATATAAACAAGATCTAATCTATAGTAAATAGGATAATATACATGTAGTGCTGTCAGTAGCACAGACACAGATCCCTCTGGTCTCAGCTGCTGTGTTTTGCTCCTGGCCTTTAAACGCTTAGTAAACTCCCGGGCTGTTGCGAATCCCACAGCAGAGCACCATGGTGAAGATCATCTCAAAGATCTAGGTGCAGAAAATGACATGATTTAATTCAACACGTCTGTCTCGTAGAGTCTGCGATGCTATCTGAGCTGACAACAGGCAACGAAATCGAGATCTGTGCATTTTCAATCCGTCGCTCACCATGATGGCGGCAACCACCAAGGCGGCCAGGCCGATGAGGTGGAGCTTCTCGGAGAACAGAGTGACGAGTTCGCTGTGGCAGGTCTGACAAGAGACAAAGAAAGGCTGGATGAGGATATCCTGTGATCAGTTCGAAGGTTTGCTCCGCTCTCAGTGCACAGAGTCTGTCGTGGTTCGCATGTAGCTGAACCAAGTCGGCCGTCAAAACAAGGTGCTGGAAACCAGCTGGGGCATAAACACAAAATACATCAAATCTCAGTGTAAACACTGATGGTGGGCAGGTGTGCCTGCTGCTGTCATTTATTAAGGAGGTTTGGGTAATGTCAAAGTGTCTGCTTCACTCCTGTAAACCTAATAACTCTAATATGCATCACTAACTCAGCATAATCTGATTAAACACATCAGGAACCTTTTCAGGGCTGCAAGTTGAAGCTCAGGCTGCATGCAAGTTTCAAATGATAAAAGTTATTGTTCTTTATTCTTACCGGATAAGCATTTAGCAGTAACGCTGCATTAAGCAAGTAGGCTGAAACGGCAAATTGAATCTTAAACTTGAAAATATGAAACACGAATAAACTTGTTGCTGTCTTTTTAACTCAAAATGAAATGAAAATAATAGTTTTAATGAGGGATGCTAAATATTGACTGTAACATTACTATCGGCTTATACTAGCCATTTTCTAACGTATCAGTCTGATGAATAAAATTGGGCCAACATTAGCAACTTATATTTATTTAAATCTTTTTTTCTGGAGGGTCATGTGGTATTTGTTTGGTCATGTGACAGTGATGCAGCGCAGGATTGTGGGGAATTTAACTGAAGCAGTAGAGAAGACAGCAGTCTTCTTCCCTTAGTGTACAAAGGGAAGTGAAATATATATCAGTAAATATTGGTTATCAGCCACAACAACCAGATGAATATTGCATATTAATATTGGCCCAAATGTTCATATTGGCACATCCATTTATTGGTAATATGCGCTAAATTGATGTGGCAATGCATAAAATGATGGAATGAGCTTTAAAGATAAGGTTACAGTATAAGAAAGCACATCTGAACTCCTCAGTGCCTGATTACATCACTTTTCTCTGACCTATTTGTGCTGCCAGTTGAAGGAAAAGTTAATCTTTAATCAATCAACATCCAACCTAATTTCCTATCAAAGTCTCCCCTTCCAGTTAGATTTTGTCTTACTTGTTATTTAAAGGATAACTAAGATATATCGATTTAATGAGTTCAACACAATTATATAAATATCAATGCTGCAGTTAATGATCCCTTTGATGAGGATTTATCAATTCTCCACAATTCCCTCTGCTGGAGAACAGACTTCCGATCACACACCGAAAAACAAACAAACAAACAAAAAATATTTTCTCCATAGACCATTTTTGGGCCAGAAATATGAAACAACACAAATTTGGCTTAAATTAAAGAAAATGCATTGTTTTCTCTTGGTTTACGTTTTTATGCGTAAGTTGTGAGCATTAAGCATCAATGAGTAAATTAAAAAAACGTCCTTCTTCCTGTTTAACCAGGATTCTTATCTGTAGCAGCAAGTATTTTCTTCCTGCAGTGTTCGAGTTAAACAAATGACAAATTGTGCGGCATTGTCTTGTCTCGGCAGAAATGACATTTGGGTCCAAGTGACATTTTGTAATTAAACCAGTGTTTAATTGGTTAATGGAATATGAGTACACTTTAGTGCAGAGGTGCCAAAGTCCTGGAGGGCCAATGTCCTGCAACCTTTAGATGTTCCTCTGCTGCATCACACCTGAATAGAATAATTAGGTGATTAGCAGGACTCTGCAGGACATATCTACGCCATAAGGAGGCAATTAAGCCATTTGATTCCAGTGTTTTGTACCTGTGGCACATCTAAAAACTGCAGGACGGAGGCCCTTGAGGACTGGAGTTTGACACACCTGCTGTGGTGCAATTAAATGCATACCAGTAAAAAAAAACCCAGCATGATTATGTGAAATTGGTTTCTGAAAAAATAGATTTTCAGCTGCTTCCACTGCCCAGCATGTCCGTCGACGTTTTCTGACAGAACTGTTGTTGTTAGAAGAAATGGAAGTGCAAGTGCACAATTATACACCTCCAGCTATGCTGGTCATACCTACAGCACAAATTACAAATGTTACCTGAACGCTGACAGAGTTTTATTTTCTGAGCTAAAGTTATGGTCATGAGAGGTCAGTCAGTACTGTAGTTAATTACAGGTAGACTGGGTTTTCCACAGAGTGCATTTAAATAACTTTATAAGGGCCTTCGAAGTACTGCACTCATTACTGATTACCTCCCACTTATTGAATACATTTCCATGTCTTTGCCTCATTAATTGCACATTTGAGTTGGAAACTCTTCTATTACCACTTCATTCTCCAGTCTCTCAAATGTAACAGTAGCGTTCTTCTGCCTCTTTTAGCTTTTCTTAAACATTGTTTCTACTTGTGAGTTAAACATCTATTGGCCATGCAACTGACAAGGAAAAGTTGATAAAATGATGAAACGCTGCCTGTAGGAAGGGTTTGGTAGTGAACTTTGTGTGTACCTTGGGTTTTGGCGCAGAAAGTATTCCTGAGGGACACAAAGTGGAGCGGACTTGCATGAATAGAGGAGTGTCATCGCCTTTCCCACAGCAGTTTAGCTGAAGACGAAACCCAGAGCAAAAGCATGTGTAATTACAGGGCATATTTTTCTGTTTTCAAACATAAAAAAATCAGACTCGATATAAAACACACCGTAGTGTGGAAAGCACCCAGCACACCGATGGCTGCGTCTTTACTCGGGGACCCAGTGACATCCACAGCCTTGATGTACGCAGCGTCATAGAAATTAATCAGCTCTTTGGACATCTGTGGACAATCAGAAAACATGAAGCAGGACGACAACGGAAGATGATTTTGAGACATTTGTCATTTTACTGTACATACAGTGTCCCTGTTCATGAAGCCCCAGATTGCTGCAGCCACTTCACAGGCAAAGAGGATCACCAAAAAGAAGAAAAACTGCAAAGAAGATGTTAGAACACATGATCAGATTGATCTCATTTATTTTATTGAATGTAGTTGCTGTTTAAACAAAGTGGTCTGATTGGTGGAGCTGGAATGCTAACCGTTCCTAGCAGACACTGAGATTCCTGAATGGCACCGTAACATCCCAAGAATCCCACCAGCATCATGACAGCTCCGACAGCGATCAGTATGTAGACGCCTGCAAACAGAAAGTCAATTATCACGATGTCACAGCGTCTTAGCCACCACCAGGGGGCAGAAGTGTCAACGCGAAGAGGGAGAAAACCCCCGATGCGCATGACAGTGAGCCAAATGCTGTTTGGTTTGGGGCTTCCTGGATGTTTTTCCTGTTTTCTCTGTAGGGTGACATACTATTATTTGCATTTGAAAGACAAACATCTCTCACTTCCTGAGCGAGAGGAATGGAAGTGCCTAAAAGCAGCCACCCTGACGAGGAAATGCCTCCATCACACCCTGGACTTCCACATGAGACCCTGTGTGCACTGACCCCTGACTCACAGCATTTCTTGGGAAACATAGCGACCGTGTAAGCACACATACGCGTTCAAGCAATAAGACATGCTTAAAAAAGAGAGTTCAGGTCACTGTGTTGCCATCAAAACTGGAAAGCGAAACTGGGTTCAATGCAGAATAAAAGCATGAATGAACAAAAATAATTAAAGAAACAAAGAAGGTGTAGATCATCTAAAGTCCACTATTTTAAGAAAATGTTCTTTGCTGTCCTTACTCTCTTGGTGTTTGTCTAAAGTATAAATCCTAACCATTTGGTAATAGAGACCGAAGCTAACAGCTAGTCCTACAAAGGTCAAGACCAAAGCTTAAAATAAATAAACAAGCTCAATCTCTAAGCTACTGATCTTTTAAACCGTCTTCATGGTGAATTAGGGGGTCATTTACTCAGAAGACGATGATTATTTACACAGTAACTGGGGTCATGGGGTCGTGGGGTCGTGGGGTCGAGGGGTCGTGCGGAAATGTGCGACAATAAGTTTCCTGTGAAAAAGGAGAACGGAACATAAGGAGGAAAATCAATGAAATAGTTTCATGTAAATAACTGCAATGTTTTTTTTTAACTTTACACTGCTTTTATTTTCATATCAGTCCATTAGTTTGGCAGTATGTGTTCCAGACAAAAAATTATTAGTGTCACAATGCCTTTATCCTTCATTTCCTATCTAAACATTCATCAGCTTTTTGTTTAAATTAAAACATGAAGGCAGTTCAACAGATTATGCAACAACATTCACGTAAGCGTCTTTGATGTTTTTGAGATTGGAGCTTTTTTAAAAAAAATATGGAAGAAGACGGATTTGGTCTCTGGCCCTCTCTTACAAACCGTTAGCTTCAGGGAAAAGAAGAAAAATCCCCTTCCTGAGACCCTAAGGAGGCTTTTCTTCTGGCTGATGAGACAAATTTGAAGGTTTTTGGAAGATGCCTGTCCTATGACATAACACAGCATTTCAGAAAAATAACATCATGGTGTTAGAAATGCTCTCATGACAATTTGGGGCTGCTTTGCTGCTTGAGGATCAGACTAAATTGTTGCAACCAAAAAACAGCCACATATCGGGTTTGAGTGGGAAAACCTTTTCCTTCAGTACCACCTTAATGCCGAGAGTCATTTTTATTTCCATAAGCAGATTCACAGGAAGTATTTGTGCTGCACAGATTAGATACGGATTACATCTGTTTAAACAGGAAATGATGAACATAAATCGCTCAAGTTATTAAATAAAATACCTAAGAAAAGACATAATCTGTTGTCGGGATTCTGTGTATTGAGATGAGTCACTTCCACTGTTTTACCATTTCATGAATTGTCAGACTAGACACAATAAAAAAAAAAGAATAAAACAGATGGGTGTGAAACATGAAATATGTCTTTTTAAAAAGCAGCTCAGCCTTTTCAGAGTCCTCTCTTCTGATTTGCAGAGGTACCAACTCGCTGACCCGCTAACGAAGCCTGACAGTGTTCACCGAAATGAACCAGCTGTGACACAGGCCTCCTAACACTGTATCTCATTTATCACACATAACCCAACCCCTCCTTTTCTTTGCTTTCAGGACTTTTTTGTGGTACCAAGGGAAGGTTACCAGGGCCAGTAAATCTGCAATGCAGCAAAGGAGCCATTATTTCCACTGCCCTCCATTACTATGACAACACCCTTTGAGGTTCGGCATCTATTGAGTCTTTAAAGGAGACATGCGCTTTTAGACCCCCGGAGAAGTCCATTTATTTCCTGTCTCTCAGAATAATCTCCAGAAGCTTCACTTGTCCGTCTCGTTCAGTACTTGAATAGGAAAGAAAAGGAAGAAGTGATTTTCACACCATCGGAGGAGGAGGACACAGATAAACTGAAATAAACTCACGATAAAAAGATACGGTTATAAATCTTGCCTGTAATTTATAAACAGTTATTTTACAAAGTCAAAAGCAGACGGAGGAAATATGTGGTGTATCCTGGACTCCCTAATTATGTAATCCAGGGCAGTGCAGTAACCTAAAAATGATTTACTATCCTCGAAGATATGCCAGCAGTTTAAAGGGGATGCTCTACTTCGATGCTTATTTTAGTTTTTGGCCAAGAACCAGAGAACATCTTAACCCTCAAACTTTTTTTTTTTTTTTTTTTTTTTTTTTACATTTTGCCACATTGCAGTTAGAAACTTAACCAAAATATTATGCATGCATGCAACATTCACGTGACTGATTGGCAAAAAGTAGAACACAACTGTGGAGTGGAAGCAAAAAGCAGCTGGTTTTCAACATTTTTTTAATAAATAAAAATTTGAAAGGTTTCATCCAGGACTTCCATTTGTCTGTCTATCTTCCCGTGAACTCTGACCTGCTTTCCAGGCTATGGTGAGAAACAACATCCCCAAAGCATTATGCAGCCAACACTATGTTCACTGAACTGTAGGCTCTAAACTCTAGTGAGACTAAGTTACACACTAGTGGACTATCTTGATTAATTGAGTCTCTTCTGCTGGATGGAGGGGAATCACAATTATAGACAATCCTGAACATCCTCTTTGTAAGACTGTCATGCAGTAAAACAGTGTTTCCAGTCAGACACTTCTCCATATATGCTGAGAGACGGACTGCTACAGGAGATCCTTCCTGGTCACACCATCAGAACCTACAAATAACTTTTTATAGTATGATTTGCACCAAGTATTATTTTCATTTTGGGGTCACAAAGTATTTTTGAACTGATTTTAAATTAAATTTAATGTGTCCACACAACAACACGTGTGGACACATCTCATTTTGCTCTACAGTTTCACTTTTCTTAGTTTGCTCATTGTTGGTGGTTTTTGAGCTGTTTTATCTTATTTTAATCAACGTTAACCTAGATGTTTTCAAAAAGTGCTCAATAAATAAAATATTTGATTGACTGACTAAATAAACCAAAGTTTTACAAGAAGTCTGTTGCATTAATTTGTGCTTTCTTGACTATCTCTGAAGAGTAGCTAAATAATAAATGTAGCTGTTTACTATCTTATGCATCCCCTCATCCCCTGGCTCTGTGTTTATGTGTATAGTACAAACAAGAGAATTATGAGGATTTTTCTCATTTTCTTCACAGCAAGCTAAGCTCAAAAGTTCAACTATGAAGGAGTCGGAGGCTGTGGCACAAACCAGACCAGGCAACTGCCACCAGTAAGGTTCTCAAGTGCTCCAGCAGAGGTGGGAGTGTGTGTATTTCCAGTCTTACATAAATACCACTTTGGTGTGCCAGTAAGCTAAAAAAAACACCCACTTCAAACTCTAATTTGAGGGATAATGTGCACATGTATGAGATTATTTGAATTATGCTAGGGCGTATGTTGAAGGGAGGGCTAAAAAAACGAAATATTCCCTTGATCTTGCCTGGGTGGGCCTTCCTTGCCGCCACTGCTTTAAAATCATGAGAGTGCCTCCTCTCCACTATAAAAAGCTCGAGTTTGACTTTGTCCCATATACTTACAGAGGGAGTAAGCATGGCAGAACAGCAGGAGCCCAGATGTAAATTAATGGTTTTACTGCAGTTCACCGCCACAGCAAAACCAAGATCATGGGCCTTTGAAATGCTTACATCATGTCATGTTTCGCTGTTTAGGGAGCTGAGAGCAGTGAACGATGGCGACAAGATACACGCTGCATGATCTGAAGGAAACTAAAAAGCATTTGCCACAGGATGAAATATAAGTTTAGAAGAAAAAGTGAGCAACAGAAGGCACAGTTCATGTTTATGTTTCTGCACTGCTCTCAAAGGCAGCGTTTCTAGACTCCACGTCTGTTGCGACATCTGTCTGAAACATCTGGCTGTTATCAAATGATCACCCAAGGAGACTGAGGGAGACTCAGAACCTAAACGTGCATAAAACGTTTTTTAATTCAGAAGCGCTCGCCCACGGTGAGGTCATGGGACTGAGTGAAAGCTGGTCGTAACCACTCTTAAGGCGAGACGCGGAACTACGCAAGTCCTGTTTCCTATTGTTAGAGGTCGAGTCAGCCCACACGGTTCTAATTATATGTTTTAGGTGGAAGTGCTAAGACAGCTCTTTCTTTGTGTTAACAATTAAGAATAAAGACAAAATTAGTAGATGCAAACATTTTTAGATCAACTAAATGATGAGGGGTGTATGAGCCTCCAGCAAAACTTTGAGAAATGAACAGCAATAAACTTTTTTATATAGCCACTGCATAAGTGATTTTGTAGTAATGATTCCAAGGCTTATATTAGTTTCTCCTTCCCTCTGTGGGATGCCAATCCGAGAAGCTCATCAAACTACACATAAAAATTGTTGATGTGATGTTACATTTTAACTAATGAATATTTTACTTCAACCATTTGTTTTATGTTTTAGGAATATTCGAATACTTACTGGTGCCATTTAAGCACTTAATGTCATTTTCATAAGATGCCAGAAAAATGCTTGGGCCCCTCCCTCACATATTTCTGTCCCCTGCTGATCATCTCATCACTTTGCTTACAGCTAAGACAAATTCAGCTTTAAATAAAAGCTCCCAGACACAAAAAATAAGATGTGAAAATGAAAAGAGCACAATCTGTAATTTATGCAAAGTGTTCCTGTCAAGCAGATAACTTCACCAAGTATGTGGGAAATACATTGACTGGCCAAAACAACAACAAAAAAGTCTCCACCTGAATTTAAATAAGCAAATAGTTATAAGTTGCTAGATGGAAAACTGTCTTCAAGCTGGTAACAAGTTATTTAACCCCAGCTATTACAATGACTTACTTTTCATTTCTTTAACATCCTGTAGTCGTGGGAAAGATGTTAGCTTGTTTAAAACGAGTCAAATCATTGACACCAAGCAGAGAATACATCTGAAGAGTTTGTGGATGTGACTAAAATTTGGTTGAGAACTGGAAGAACAGTGGGGAACCTGCTTCTGTGATGAAGAAAAACTCCTGAATGACTGTGATCAACATTTGGTGGAAACAATAGTAAAAGTCAAGCTATGGTCAATAGTGGAAGTAACAGCATTTTCACACCCAGAATGTGAAGGAAACTCTGTTTTGCCATAAGACGACTACTAAACATTGAGGTCAGCTGGAGGAAATCTGACTGGACAAAGACTGAACTCTGGAGCGACGCAAGAAGGTCATGTGACCAGATGAGTCCAGATTTACCCTCTTCCAGAGTGATGGGCTCCTCATCAGGTTAAGAAAATAGGCTGATTACGTGATGCAGTCATCATGATTGGTGTCTGCAGCCTGGGGGGGAAGTGCTGTCACATGGGGTTACTGCAGTCAGTCGGGTCAAAGTTCAGCAACATTACGAGGACTAATCCCATCCGGGGATTGTTTCTTCCCTGTTGACACGAGGATATTTTAAGATGATATCTCCAAGCTTCATTGTGCTAAAATTATCAACGTGTGGTTCAGTGAGAAGAAGACATCTTCACACATGGATCGGCCGCCACAGAGTTCACACCCCATTGGGGATCTGTGTGATGTTCTGGTGAAGGCTTGGCACGGAGCTTTCCCTTCATCAATACAAGGTCTTGGTGAAAAATGTATGCAACACAGCACAAAATAAATGTCCATGACTTTGAGTATGTCTTAATCACAATTTAACTGACTTTACATATCTGATCTGAGTGCGGTCAACAGATTTCCTTTAGGGGTTTTGCAGTAAATGGATCTAACTGTGAAGGCTTGTTAGACTTTTAAGATTTTTATTTAAAAAGGATACGAGCCACTTTCTATCAGCTGTACAAATCTGTGCCGGTTTGTGTTGGTCTAGAACATAAAATCCCAACGAACGGCGCTGAAGTTAGCTGCAGTTTTACTGTGGTTGATACTCACTGATGTAAAAGGTGCTCGGCGCCTGCTGGCCTTCAAACTGAAGTATGAGGAGGCTGCTGGTTTTACTGTCATGGCGTAACCACAGGGCCACTCCTAAGATCACACCTCCGGCCAGCTGTCGCAAAGGGAAACAGGCTTTAATTATTCATTCTCACATTTTATCTGCCTACTGTAACGACACCCTGAGGGAGGATCAGAGCCACGTATGAACATACAGAAAAATACAAACAATGACATGAAACCCAGGTCATTTGCTTAAATTAAGCAAGCGTTCAAAAATGGTCTTCTAACTTATTTCTCACTATGTGTTGGACTCCACTGTGGAGCTGAAGTCTGAGAGAAGAAAGGACATCCTGACACCTCAGTGACCTGTGGCACAATATGTGACCCCACAGCATTGTTTGCAGCCAAATCAGCAAACGAGTATCTTTTAAAATCTATTTAAACTTGGCTTGTTAGCTATTCTGTAGCCAAAAAAAATTATCCTAAAACTCAACTGGTGGGTTTGCATTTCTCTGCCAATATTCAAGCTCTATCAAGAAATCTATCCCTCGTTCTTATTCTCTCTCTTTTTTCCCACTTGGCTGGTCACCATTGTTCCCAAAGAAACAGGAAACTCAAATCCCAACGTGAAAAATAGCCGAATGAGGAAGACAGGGCTCAAGAGCTTCCACAAAGACGGGCACAGCGGCAAAACCAACAGAGGAAACAGCCGATCAAGTGCGGCCTGTCCAGGATGTGGTGACTCCTTGCTCATCTAAACAATGCGCCGCTGCTGTGTCCTCCAAATGGAAACTTAAATGTAGGACCTAGGTGAATATCAGTGTAGGATAACTTGGCAGATAAATAATAAAGCTATGTTTTCTTTTGTAACTCGTGTGTATTTAAGAGTGAGTTCCCAAAGAAAAAATAATTGAAATGACCAGAAATGGTGAGATCGTGGAGATTTTTGAGGTTTGTAGCAAAACTCTCAAGAAAAATCTGTTCAATTGGTCCGTTTTTAGTGTTTTTGAGGGATACATCTGTCATTTAATTTTCAAAATGAAGCTCTGTATCTATTGGGTTCTTCCTAATCTTGACCTAAAGAGACATCACTGATGGATTTTAAGGAGAGTTTATAAGAAAGGGAGATGAAAAGAATCTCATCCCACTGAGAAGTCCAAAAGCTGGACCACCAGCTTTTGCTGGTCCCGTCTTTGACTCATCAACAAACTTCTTTCCAACAAACCTCCTCTACTTCTGAAGGTAACTGTTGACAAAAAAGTGAGAGCTTTTCCATCTTCTATCTGATCAAGGCATGCATAAATTCTGCTTTCCCACTCCAGACACAGGAGTCACAAAAGAGCACAAGATGTAGTTCTCCAAGTTTAAAGATCTGATCTGCATATCAAGGAATTGAAACTTAATCGAAAGAAAACATTCTGTTTAAAAAGAGAAGGGAAACTAAACAAGTCAAACATCAGAGATGTAAAAAAGTAAAGTAAAGGTTTACTCACCCAGAAAATAAAATTAAAGAAAAATAACATATATTTTATGCATTTCGTACAGCCTGCCACAGCCATTGTTGCCGCTTCTTTTCAGCTCGTCCTTCTGCTCAAACCAAAGTCTACTTTCAGGGATCACTCAGATTTTATTCGAGCCAGCTAAAACAGAAAACTCCTCCTTCGTAACGAAGAGTGAAAACCGAGACGGGGATCTGCCCACCGAGTGCAGCAGACAGGACAAGGCAGAGAGGAAAAACAGAGTGTGGAGGGAGGGAGACCCGTTTCCTCTCGGCAGGGTTAGGATTCCAGACACAAGTTAGATTTATCCAGTTACAAGTGAGACATACAGAGTGGCTTGCAAAAATGTCTTGAATGTGTTTGCATTTCACCTCAACGCAACCGGACATCTGTATCTTATTAGGGTTTTACATGGATCAACTCAAGTGCAAATACTGTTCCAAGTCTTTTGCTGTTTTCCTCTACAGAACTTTCTCATGTAAAGACTGAATATTTGTTCATTCTTCCTCAGGTCAAGTCCAACCTGACTTGACTTGATTCAACTCAGGTCAGACTGGATGGTCAATCAATTCTCAAATGCCTGTCACAAATGATTCATTGTGTTTAAGTTTGAAACTTGACCATTGGGCCATACAAAGACATGGAATTGCTTGGATCTGATCCATTCATTGTACTGGCTGCTTAAGGTCATTGTCCTACATTAAAGTGAACCTCTGCTACTCTCTGCAATGTATTTTTTTATTTAATTCTTAATCATGTTTTCTTTCCATAGGAAGATGAATTTTCTTGTAATTCAATTTCCTGTGGATTAAAGGTGATGAATACATACGTATGACCACTTTTCAGATTTTTGTCTGAATATATTTTTAAAACCATGCATAATTTTCCTTTGATTTCTATTTTCTCTATGCTGGTCTATCACATAAAATCTCAATAAAACACAATGTCAATCTAAAAAAAAAAACCACAAAAAAACAAAGCAACAACAAAACTCTTTGTTATCCAACGTCTAGATCCTCTGTTAAGGAGTAATATGTAAGAAAACTGGAAGACTGTTCACAATTTATATCTCCCCCATTTTCAAAATTGTAAATTCCTACTGGTCAATCAAAATAAGTCAAAAGAAAGAAAGAAAGAAAATCTGTCGATACTAGAATGAAGATGCTTTGCAAATGTTCTTAGAGTGTTTAATAGCGCCCTCTGCTGTCAAGTAAACCTCAAGCAGAAGGCTTGTAATTATTCAGAAGAAATGCAGCGCATATTTTTATATTCAAACATTATCCCCGATTATTTTCTGTCTTTGCATGGACTGTCTAGGCTCTTAGTGAGGTTCGTGATCTTGGTGTAGATAAATCTGCAGTCTGAAGCCTAATATTTGTTTATATTTAAATCCCGCAGAAGGTAAGTGATCTGTGATCTGTGGTGTCAGAGGCGCATCTGCGCGTTTGTGGCTCCAGGGTCACACCTTCAGCAGCAGCTGCGCAGGAGGATGGACGGCGCTTCCCTACGGGAGCTGCTCTGCGACCACACGGATAAGTGAGACACATTAGAAAAAGTGAGCAGCTGTAAGACTATTTCAACATCTTCAATTGAGAGGAGATGCTGTAAGTTGCAAGCTCCTCCACTGGGCATGCTCAACAGGAGCGGAGCGGCTCGGGGAGAATAACAGGCAGTTTGGGCGTTTTTTTTGTTTTTTTGAAGAGGCTCATCGCCCTCTTCATCCTCGATTCTCCTTATTTGGTCTGGGAAGAGGACCGAGCTCCCTTTTTGATCTGACCGGGATATTTTTCATCCTGATCATGCATGAATGACAGCGGTGAAGATCTGCGCTCTGATCAGATCTGCTGAGACAAAGAGCGGCTGTGCGTAGCGCGGAGAGGGGAGCTGGGCTGAGCTGAGCGTGAGGGAGGCGAGTCTGGAGGCTCCGCGTCTCCATCAGACGCTGTCCGGCTCAGCACCACCGCAGTCACCTTGCTGGCTCTGAAAGTCACGAACGACAGGCGACCTGCTGCATTCAATGACCCGATCTGGAAACTGTTGCCGTTTGTGTTTTGTTTTGGGTTTCATATGTGCACATCTCTGATCTGATCTGATCTGATCTGGGAGCAATGTGACGTCCGTTCCTAATGCGATTCCATTGGCTGCACTCATTTTGGATGTCGATTCTATACCTTCAGCAGAGATGTTAACAGTTTGACATCAGCCAGGTGTGCATGTCAGGTGCTGGTAAGGAATACAGCGTAATAGAGGGAATGCGTGTCAAACGCCACTGATTTCCTCCCAACTGGCGACTGGTTGCTTCGTGCGTAATTGCTGCGCGCCCGCCGTTTTAGAGGCACATCTAGACTGACCTTTGCAATGAGGGGAACCTAGTGGAGAAATGCCTAAGGGACGCGATGGGCCTGAGCGACGACAAGGATCGCATTGTGATAAACGTGGGAGGGATCAGACATCAGACATACCGCAGCACCCTGCGCACCCTACCTGGAACCCGCCTGTCCTGGCTGGCCGAGCCTGACGCGCCCAACCACTTCGACTATGACGCCAAGATCGAGGAGTTCTTCTTCGACCGCCACCCGGGCGTTTTCGCACACATCCTTAATTACTACAGGACGGGTAAACTGCACTGCCCGGCCGACGTCTGCGGGCCGCTGTATGAGGAGGAGCTGGCCTTCTGGGGCATCGACGAGACAGACGTGGAGCCATGCTGCTGGATGACCTATCGACAGCACCGGGAGGCGGAGGAGGCCCTTGATAGCTTCGGCGGAGGGGGTCTGTTAGACCTGGGGAGCGAGGATCCGGAGCCGGAGCCGGAGCATGAGGATGATGATGAGATGACGAGGAGGCTGGCGCAGGGGGATTCACCTGACGTGAGGAGCGGCAGCCTGTGGAGCCGCTGGCAGAAACGGGTCTGGGCTCTGTTCGAGGATCCATACTCTTCAAAATATGCCAGGGTGAGTGGTTTTTTTTTGTGTGTCTTCTTCTTCTTCTCCTTCTCTTTCGCGTGTTATTGTTGTTCTAGTTTCATCTGAATTGGGTTGCAGTGTAATAAGCCAGACAGTCTGTATGCATAATTAATGACTTTCAAATAGGACCATTCATGTTTCAATGAGCTGCTAAATGTATTTGTGTATTTAAGCTTAAATGATTAGTGTGACTCCCACACGCTCTTTTATTATTTATTTATGGTCCGGCTTCTCACCCATTACATATTCAATTAGTAAAACAAAACTCCTGAAATTCTTTTCTGGCTTTTGGCCGAAGATTATCATTGGCCCTCAACTGGCCACCTTCTTGAAGCGGCCCTGGGTAAACAAAGCCTAATTCTCTATAAGCAGAAATCGAACACAGTGATCAGTGGCGTCACGAAGATGTAGGAGGGTCAGGGGTTAAAGGGCATCCAGGCCCCCGGACCGAAAGGGTTATTTACATTTCTTAAATTCCTGTTATTAAAATAAATATATCAGTTTTAAATCTTACTCTTATTATGCCAGTAGCATAAAAAAATTACAAATGTAAAGCTTACAGTTTTGATGTGTCCACCACAGGATAGTTAGTGCCCCTGTTGTGTTTGTTTTCATCAAGTTGAGTTACAATTGTTAATTTTATTTTTTTGTTTATCAAACACTTTTTAGATTTTTTTATCATTTAAAAAAAGGAAGAGACTGAGTTACCGCATTTAGTCATTGCATTTTATATGGTTAGTTTATAACCTTTTATATCTTCAATGGGACTTTATAAATTAATTAATTGTTAATCAATATTTGCTGTGCTGTTCAGTTTTAACATGCCTGAAAATCTATCTGTTCGCATTTTTAAATTATGGACTTAAAATAACAGAGAGAAGTCAATCAAAAATCAACTAAACTGCATTATTTGTTCGTTTATTTCTATTTTTACCTTGATTATAGACCTATTTAAAAGCATCCCATTTTTCAATCAATTACTCATTCCAACTTTCCCTGTATGTGACAACAGAATAATAAAACTCGTAAAACCCAAATTAAAATTCTGTTATAGTTTAGTTTCAGTGATTTATTGAAAGATGATCAATCCTCTTGCCACGTAACTCTGTGGATGTTCCTCTGCTCCTGACAGAACCAGTCAGATCTGTACAAACAACGCTTGTTAATTTGCCTTTGCTGTTGTGACGGCACAACAGAAATTGATGAGCTCAGGAGGCTTTTTATGACCTTGCTTTGTACTCCCTGGGGTTTCCACAGCAGGTCGATGAGAGCGCAAAGACAGAGCAGAGAGCGAAAACAAAAATATCTTATGCAGAAAAACGATTTGGATGCGACTCGTAGCCTCCATTCTCCTCCAGCAGAGAGATGCGGATCCTGGCTCAGCCTCCAACAGGTCTTTAGATTGTTATTTCCAGGGCAGAAGGATCCCCAGTTATATAGGTCAGCTCCACATAAGGACACCAGCTCTTTGGCACCAACGAATTGTTTGTGGCAGACCTCCAAACAGAAATGAGGTTGCTGTTTCAGGTGTCGTTATTAGTCTTTGTTTCGGGCACTTTTCCATCTGGGCACAATGCCCCACGTTGGTGAGAATGAAATAACAACCAGTTTTTTTAAATGCTTCAGAAAGGCCACAGAGCCCCTACAAAGGGCCGCTGTGCTGCACGCTGTTTGAACAGCTGTACCAACCTGATTGGTGTAAACAGTCAAGCTGCTTTAAAGGAAGTCTATATTGACCAGTTCTAACCCCTTGGGCTTTGGGCTCAGCAGTGTAGCCTAACTGTGTACCATTTACAACATCATCTTTTAATGAAGGGAGAAAAGAAAAACCTTGACTTTCAAAGAAATCCTACAACTATAACACGTCCTAGATTCAACAACAGGCCTGACAAAAGCAGATTAAAGATTGACAGAGTGCTACCAAAACTGGCTATAAGATTAATTAGATGTGAGCTTCAGAGTTAATTACAGACTCTATTCACAGCGGATCTAAGCCCTCGTCTCTGCATAGTAGGCCTGTGGTTTTTTCCGAGACAGGGAGAATTATCAATAAAGGAAAGGTCTTTTGTCTTTTCACTGACTGTGATCCTTCCTTACTGTCAGAGACGCATAATTCAGGGGGCGGCCCAATAAGACGCAGCGCTTGTTTCTTTGTTTGGAGGTTGGGATATTCAGCAAGCTGAATGTTTGGAGGCATTCTCGAACGAAATAAAAGAAGCTTATCAGGAAAAAAAGAGGCTTCATCACACTAAAGCTTGTTGACTGATATTGTCTACTCAATTTGAGCAGTAAAACATTTTTACTATTATGAAAAATGTTGGCATCTGAAGAGATTCAGCTAAAAAGAAAACAGGCTACTTTAAAGGCGAAGGCAGGGATGTTAAATCTGACTTATTATGGAACACAGTGCAGAGGGGGTGGACAAAACAGCATTATGCAATCAGAGACAACACTAACACTTTTTATTGCTTCAGAGCGCTGACACAAAATTCACTTTTAATCACATCAAGGAAAAAACCTGTGAAGTCCATGACTGGACTGAGCTTTTCTTACATAATTCTTTCTAACAACTAGCATCATTAACTGAATTTAATTGTGGTGTATTTGACTGAATATGAATCTCTCTATATGTTTATATTTATATTTACATGGATACAGACTGAAGCATTTGTCCTGCAAAGTTCGTTGAGATTACATTTGTTCTGAATTGACGGAACAAAAAAGACGACTTGAACTCAACTGAGAAAAATCATGCGATATTCTACAAATATTCTCAAAGTTGGCCTTTTTTATGTGCACAGTCCTGCTGTTGACACAACTCAAATCTGAAGTCAAATACCAAGCGTCCCTCTGAGCCACTACCCTGATATTTGGAAGGGAAGCAGACTTTCATAAGCAGCGGTGATTTCCTCAGCGCGGTGCAATGATTCGTTGGTGATGAGGATGTCATAATGAGCGCCTGTTTTCCATCTTGTGCTGTGTGTCGGCCTCTCTGTGAATGGATGCTACTGCCAGGGAGTGCAGTGTTTGTTTTGCTCAGCAGAATGAACAGCCAGACCTGCTCCCTTTTTATTCAACTCACACCATCCCTAAAGTCATTCATTATTTCTTTATGCTACTTAACAATCCCATGCATTAGTTTGAAAGGTACCACAAAGCTTGACTTTGATGTATTTTTACAAGCAAACAAGCAACTATTGATCCCACTTTAGCAGCTCATGGGATAGTAATCCCTCTCTTCCTGCTTACGCTTCCTGTCCACTCACCTCACTTAAAATGAGGATGCTTATTCCTGCTTTACGATAACAGTGCACCATGTGGAGTAAGACATTATTATACTGTAAGCCATATTTCCTTACAGTAGACTATCAGGACAATATATATATGAAAAACTTGAAGTCATGGATAGTCAAAGCAGGTACAAAATACTCCCAAAGGAGGCCTGGTTTGATGCATGTCTTGCAACATACAGATCCATTTTTTATGCAAAACAGTTGGGCACAAAACAACTAAAAATTAAAAAGTATAACTTCATAAAGAGGTGAATTGACCAACACATGCTGTAAACTAGCGCAGCATGATGGGAGGGAGATAACATGAGGAAGACACCATGACGAAAGGCCTCCACTCAATACCCCAGAGAGAGCCGCTGTTACGATCATGTTGTGTGCACCAGAACTCTGACAACCTAAATGTGATGAAATCTGAGAAACTAATCAATGCACAATGAAGGTTGACGTCCTCTTTACCCATTAGGTAAATTACGGGTTTCTCCCAGCTCTCAGTGATTCCCAGGAGCTGATCCTCAGGACAGTGTGACCTTGTGTGGGGAAGGCCAACAGTAGTGGTTGTGCTGAAGGGAAAAGCCCAGACTAAAGGTTGAGTGTTAACAAAAATATCTCGTTTTTACAACTGTTCTAGCTGCTCCAGGCTCTTTACAGTTCAGCATGTAGGTCAGTCATAAGATTTCCATGACCTTGAGCCTCAGCATAAGCAAGAGGAGGAACAGGAAGTTCATCCGGATCATGCCCTTAAAGAGGAAAAACAGAGATAACACCAATTGACATCTGGTCATAGTCAAACCAGATGTTACTTCATGTATGATAGATTGAGCTGCATTGTGTCCTGCTGAAAATAGTTGCTAACCCATCAAGGTTGATTACATGTCTGTGATACTGTGCTCATTGTCCTCTCTGTCCCCATCTCCCTGTTATCTTTCTTCCCCCCTCAGTGGATCGCTCTGGCCTCGCTTTTCTTCATTCTGGTGTCGATCACCACCTTCTGCCTGGAGACCCACGAAGCCTTCAACCCAATTGTGAACCGCACTGAGACGGAAGTGCTGGACAATGAAACGGTGGTGAGCACGTACCAGGAGACGGAGACGGCAGCCTACCTCACCTACATTGAGGGCGTCTGCGTTGTGTGGTTCACTTTTGAGTTCCTGATGCGAATAACTTTCTGTCCGAACAAATGTGACTTCATTCGGAACGCGCTCAACATCATCGACTTTGTGGCCATCCTGCCCTTCTACCTGGAGGTGAGCCTCAGCGGACTGTCCTCCAAGGCAGCGAAAGACGTGCTGGGATTCCTGAGAGTCGTCCGCTTTGTGCGGATCCTGCGCATCTTCAAGCTAACCCGTCACTTCGTGGGGCTGCGAGTTCTGGGTCACACTCTGAGGGCCAGCACCAACGAGTTCCTCCTCCTCATTATTTTCCTTGCTCTTGGCGTCCTCATCTTTGCCACAATGATCTACTACGCAGAACGCATCGGCGCCGACCCCAACGACCCGAGAGCCAGTGAGCACACACAGTTCAAGAACATCCCAATCGGATTCTGGTGGGCGGTGGTGACGATGACGACCCTCGGCTACGGAGACATGTACCCTCAGACGACCTTTGGCATGCTGGTTGGAGCCCTGTGCGCCCTGGCAGGTGTGCTGACCATCGCCATGCCCGTACCAGTAATTGTCAACAACTTTGGAATGTACTACTCCCTGGCAATGGCTAAACAGAAACTACCAAAGAAAAAAAACAGGCATATCCCCAGAGCACCGCAACCAGGCTCCCCTAACTACTGTAAGTCCAGCATCAGCTCCCAGCATCCAAGCCCTATAGCCCACGACGATGTGTTTGAGATCAAATTTCAAGGTAAGCAGGAAGCAAAACACAAACTCTTGCATACTGTTGCTGAAGTTTATTTGTCCTACAGAAATAACCGTTTCACTATTTTGCAGCTTTGCCGTCTGATCGTGTACTTCAGTCAGCTGCTGACTCAGACATGAGACTAAACAAAAAACACAATTCTGAAAACAATCAATGGAATGCAGTATGAAATAAAAAGCCCATTTGACTTTTGATGAAAGAAAAATATAGAGACCCTGAGTATTCTTGCTATTGATTTTGCACTTCCTAATGCAATGACTCATAATCAATGACTCTTAAGACTGAGAGGATGAAGTTGCAATGTTAAGTACAACCATTAGTAGATGCTGGAACAACTTAATGCCCCTCTGGTTATGTCAGCGCGGAGATATATTGGTCTTTGCCAGAGGCGGATTACATCAGCAGCTCAAGGTAAACACCAGGCAGCAGCTGCTGTTTGCAGAAGTTTTAAGACACCTTGGACTTTTGTCTGACATTTTGTGTCACCAAAACCAGCTTTAAGGTATTTTGTTGGTTTCTGATGTAATAGAAAAACACAAATTTCCTGCGAAGTGAAAGGAAGTTATGGTTCCTAATAATATTTACAAATACAAAGAGGAAAGGTTTCTTGTGAAAACATATTCAGTCCCCTTTTCTCTGAAACTGCAAAAATTATCCAAGTGAGTACATTTTTGTATAACTTAAGTATAAATACAATTGTCGTGAGAGCAACACAGCAGACAGATGAACAAGTTTAAAGCTGGTTTAGATTATGAGAAGTAACTGAATAATTTTTCCAAGAGTATGGGACAACTTCAAACCTACCAGGAACATGCACTCTAGCTGAAAGACACACATCTGAGACTAAATGGCAGAGCAAAAAGAAGAGAGTCTTTGTTGGAAGAAAGCTGTAAGAAGTCCTGTTTGTAGTTTGTAAAAAGGTAGTAGTTTGTGTTTTGTAAAGTGTAGTTTGTGACCAAAATGTAGTTTTTCATTTGCCAAAATATCTTTTTTTATTTTGAGGGGGAAACTATCTACTTTACACAATCTGTAAACAGTGTTTACATGTTGAAATGTGGTGATGCAAGCAGCATGATGCTGCAATGCTTTTTTTAGGGACTGGGAAGCTGGTCAATCCTAGATGAAAGCCTATAACAGCTTGACACTGGGGCAGAGTTTCACCTTTGAGCAGGACGATTCAATTCAATTTAATAAAATTTAATTTGTCCCCAATGGACAAGTCAAAGACATGTTTCAATGAAATGTTTCTGGGTCAGATATCTTCATGTGCTACAGTAATCCAGTGCATGTTACACTTTCTATATTTAAAATCTTAACATCAATTGGAAAAACAATTTGATTTTCATTCATCATAATGATGTGCCACTTTGTGTTGGCTATTATCAAAAATGCTTCTAAACATTACAAAAGTTCTCAATTGGTCAAAATGAGGAAAAGTTCAAAGGGTAAAAACCCCTTTGGAAGGCGCTGTGTACTAACACTGTTATTCTACAGGTCAATTCCTATGTGGACCCTGAGTAGGTCACAGCTAAAACAACGTCTTCCCATGTTACAACGTTTGTTTGTTATTTTAAGATTCCAAGCTGAACGGCGAAGCGGCTAACGCAGCACTGGCCAACGAAGACTGCCCGCACATAGACCAGGCCATTTCTCCGGAGGAGATCTTCAGCCCGAGCGAGCGAGAGCGGCCCTGCTTCTTGGTCACCACGGCCGAACACCCCAACCACACGGGGGGCAGAGTGAGGAGGGGTACGTACAGCAACAGCCAATCACAGGCCCCCCCGAGACACTGACACCCTGTAGGCAATAGACATGACAGGCTCCTTTTTTTGCATCAGCTTTTTCCACACACATCCAAAACACACACACACCCACGCACACGCACACGCACACATGCACGCACGCACACAGAAACGCACACAATAAACCTCACCACTCACTTTTCCTCAATCATCCTGCTGGAGATTGTACACAATGCCAACCCACACACAAGCACAATCCCCACAAACATCAAGGATATTCCACATCTACATGAGATATATTTTTTATACCATGCATAATGTAAGACCCCTATTTATTTACTAGTAAGAAAGCTATTTTTGAGATTTATATGATCTAGAATGTGTCGTCTTACATGGCTAGGGGAGTATTTTTCGTGCTACATGTGTATTGTGTATGTTTATGTGTTTTAATGATAGGTAATGTGTGGGATTCTGACTTACAAGAACATTCCTCTTGACCATAACGGTGCATGAAGTGTCTTGCTGATGGGTGCTATCAGTATGGTGAAGGAGCACAACACAAAAATCGAATTATTATCATTAACATTATCATTATTATTACAGCTTAGGACAATTTAAAATTCTATTTTAAATGATGAAAAGTTCAAAACATTCCTCTTGAAGGTGATGTAAGTTTGTGTGCAGCAACTGGCACACGGAATCAAATTCTGCTTGTAGCCGAGAGTAGATCTCCTGCCCACGGTGCCTATTGTTCTGTCTTATTCCAGTGTTCTACTCCAAACCATTCCAGTACCACCCGGTGCATGCTGTTGTACTCCTGATGCACTCAATGCATGGAGAATAATAATCTGTCTCAAGTCTGTGTTGACCTGTTTCTCTGGAGACAAAAACAAGAAAGCAACAGGTGTAGTGTAAGAAGTAAGGAATACAAAAAAAAAGAAAACCTTCTGTCATGGATCCCAGTGCTGCAGTGTACTCAGAACGTTCTCTGTTTTCCAACTGAAGGTTATGAAAAGCCTTGGAGCCTTAACAGCATGTCTGGCATGAGCGGGGACGCCTCTGGAGTGTCCTCAGTGTCCGCCCTGCCCTGCAGCCCACCCTGTCTAATGCAGCACTCACATTCTCCCATCCCATCCATTATGTAGCATGGTTGAGTAGCAGACACAATGCCATTGGAAGGGCCAGACCACAATCCGACCTTCTTATCTCTCCTGTCAGACTTTGCTTTGACACTTCCTGCCTTCGCTCCTGATTTTGTTTTCTTCTCATTTTTGTTTGCATTGGTTTTTCTTTTCCCTGGGACAATGTATCCTAACTGTGCTTAAACTTAAGCTTCCCAAGTGATGCACTTGGGTGTGTCATCATATCCTAAAGTAGTCAGCATTGGCACATGCCACTCTGCATGGGTCACCCGAGCTGCAGACTGTTCTACTGCAGGCTAACTCCTCGTTTTTTCCTGTGTTGACATCATTGCCTGTTGCTCTGTTGCTTTTGATCTCTCATACTCTTCTGCTAATAAGTTTGATCTCATTTGCTTTTTTCTTTTTGTTGAATTTTTGTTGTTGAATTTTTGTAAAAATATATAAATATATATATATTTTCTTTTTTTTCATGAGATGTAACCCCTGTTGATAGTTTGCTGGAAATTAACTCATTGCTTTGAAACATATCCAAAAGCTGTTAAGGCAACTGTCAAGTGCTTTGTGTGTTGCAAAGTAGAGACGTTTTCATGCAGAAGTGCAATCCAGACAAGACTCCATGTTAACTGAGTGACCGTTAAAAACATACATATTTGAACGCAACGTTCACGATGTCCAATGCAATATGGAGATCATGACAATTCCTTTGATGCCAGGGATGGATACACTTAATGTCAACAGAATTAAAACTGTTAATTTGCATGAATTGCATGATAAATCATGTCAACCAGAAGCTAATTGTAATGCAGTAACTGTAAGAAAAAAAAAGAATTCAAAGGCTTCCTAAGCTTTGTCATTCTTATGCATTTCAAGACAGCTTTACAAGAGACTCAGTCATAGCAGAGATTTTTATGTAGCCACCATTCTTTGCCTTTCCCCAACTTTATACATTTATTTTCTTTGTCATTTTACCGGGGTCTCCAACTAACACAGAGTTGTCTAACTTGAACAAATTTGTCACAAAGCCAACAAATGCTATTTTATATGACAGTGTTTACTGGTAGTTTAGGGTTTTTAAACTCTGTAAATACTCTTCAGCAACTTCTGTTACTGCTGTGCTGCTTGACCTGATGCAGGACTCATGAGATATACGGGCGCACCTCAATAAATTAGTTATTTATTTTATTAACTGAAGCCAAAAAGTGAAACTCATATTATATAGACTAATTACATCCAGATTTATATATTTCAAGCATTTATTTCTGTATATAAGACCAATAAAAAAGAAAAATTGAAGAATGAGCCATGTTTTGTCCTTCACAATTTTAAGGACATGTTTATAAGACGGTTGTCCAGTAGACAGACATGTCAGGCAAAGGAAGCCAACAGAAAAAAGCTGGATCTTCACAGAAGGTTGTGCATTAGGAAAGTTGAAAGAAAAGATAATCTGTTTTTTTAAATACCCATTTAAAAGGGATATTTACAATAGACAGGGATGGTTTGGGAGCCATGTCATCTGCTGGGTTTAATAGAGTCTAAAGTGAGAGTATTTTTCTACCAGAAACATTTAGAGCACCTCATGCTACCTTCAGCTGACAAGCTTTACAGAAGTGCAGATTTTATTTTCCGGCACCTGTGGTGCTGGATCTGTTGGAAAATTCACTAGATCTAAATCTCACAGAGCAAACATTCTGCAAAATGGTCCTAAATCAAACCTTGGCTTACATTTAACTGCTCAGCAATAAATTAAACATTAAATTTCCTAATTTAATGAACAAATTAGTTTGAATGTTATAGGAAGTGATCTGTTAAGCATTGCAATCCTAAAACATGAAGTCTTTCAATGCCCCAATTTGTGGTGTAATAAAAATATTTTAGTCTATTCTTAGCAATAAGAGCACAATATGGGCCACTACTTGTTGTATTTGGTTAAATTCCTGGACCCAAGTCAGCTTTTGACTAAAGGTTATTGGGATTAGTTATGCTGGTGAATGGTACCAAAAAGGACCTACAGTGTTTTGGTGAGAGACGCCTGGCCCAACATGCGACTAAAGCCATTTGGGTTCCTTATTACCTCAGCAGTGGATCACATCCATGCTCCACTACGTTGATGCAGACGCTCCTACAAAAGGAACCAAAGTGTTAAGTGAGTATTTTCAGTAGGCAGTTATAAAAGTAATTTTTCTTATTGGTCTTTTTTGATATTCAGATTTTCTAATAAACTTAGACTTAGTTTTTTAATAGATATAAATTGTATTTCATTAAAAAGGAAATTAAATAAATGCTTTTGAAGATATGGTTCTGTGTGGAATTAATATATACATATATTTCACTTTTGAATTCAATTACTGAAAATTATTTATTAAGATGTGCCTGTAAAACAATGGTGCCTTCATTTCAAGTAAAGCAGAGAGGAAGTCAGTAAGAAATTGACACCTTATTAAATAAATGTTCCCAGTGTAGCATCATTTATGCCACTTTATTTCCTAAATAGGCACTTTTAGCTCCACCCTGATACTCTGACTTAAATTAATGTCCTTTTTGGTTATTATTGTGACACACCAGTGATATTACAATTTAACATTCAGCAACAAGCAAATAAAAAAGACAAGCTGAAAGAAAAACAATGAAGGAGAAAATGATTTTATACTTCTCATATCTTGTATATTAAAGCACAAAAATAAAAGGGGACCAAGCAGCTCTACAGAGCCAAAATGTCTCAAGTTACAATCAGATTTCACAAGGAATCCTGCTGTGTGTTTGTCTAATGATCAATACTCTGACATGTATTGATACCGTCCCAACATTTATGCACAAGTCTTTTCAGGGCACTTTATTAAATTCTATGTAGAGCCGTCAGTAATGTTTATTTCTGTAAGAAAAAAGAAGGTATGGTAATTATAAGAAGTCATCCACCTTTTGTTTCTATTCTGAATTGAGCATTGTTTCATATTTCGAGTCATGTCTCTTGTGGTAATTGATGGACGTTCTATGCTTAAAAAAAAAAAAAAAAAATATTTGTGCAGATTTAATGTGAAGAGATGCAGGTGAATTTTATGGTCATGCAATTCAAATGCAGGGGAGGGGGAAACATGATGTGGGTCTATTTGGGGAAAGGTAAATGCATGTATTTTACATTTATGCAAAAGAAAAGCATTCAAACAAAAAATGTAAGTACAAGTCGTTGCATGAAATAAATTTTATACACAACAAGGAATCAGACTTTGTTTTTTTTCTTTTTCTTTTTTGTTTTCTTTCTTCAGCAGTACATTTTTCCTTTCCCACTGGCTTTACCGCTAAGGTTTTCAACTGATGTTCTGACCATGTGTAAAAAGAGCTGAAAATGAATAAATGAAGACAAAAAAACGGAGTGACTGTGAGAGCATGATAGAAAATACCCAAACGCATGACAGTGACCGAGCTAATCTACATCAAGCTGTAGAACGTGGCATGATTGGGCATGTTCATTATTAACCGACTCCAGAGTCCAACCGATGCACTCGGACGGTCCGTTGTGGCTGAAGCATGGGAACGCATGGTAAACCCATCGTTTACCATGAGGAACTAACGGAGCACATTTTCTTTACCCTCCATCATCGCCATCATTTCCACCGTTTTACATAGATTTGTGTAATAATTTATTTTTGTTATTGTTTTTTTGTTTTTTTTTATATGTTTATAGAGAACCAACGACAGCACCGGAGCAGACAACCAACAGAGTCAGTTTGTGTTATGAACCATGGTGTTCCAACCACTATGTGTATGACCCATAATGACCCATCACCCACTTGATAGTGCTGTAGCATTTTTTTATGTGTGTGTATATCTTAGTATTTTTAAACGGGTGTGACAGTGACAACCTGTACATCACAAGCTCAGCATAGATGTAGCACTGAGGAAGTTTTGTTGTCAAGCCTTATGTAGCCTAGTATCTGTGACTGGTTACTGTGTTGTAATCTGTGTGCCTATTTTTCACTGTGTGCCAGTGCTGTAAATATGCTTTGTGTGTGCTGAATTTGTGCGTTCCAATGTTTTTGAGCGACCATCAAATATTTGTGTGCTGCTTCTGTTGAAAGGCAAAAAAAAAAAAAATGTTGCTCCAGATTTAAGTCGCACCCATGTCAGAAAAAACAAAAACAAAAACAAAACACCAATCAATTGTCATGTCAGCCAGACTTAACAGTTGAAAAGAAATAATGAACTTTGCACTGTCATGGTCATGTCTTTGTAGGAGTTTTGCACTGTTTTGCACCACTGAATTTTTAACATTTCTTCAATATATTTTCAAGCATCAAAAAAATAATATTCACAAGAAACCACTGTCGTTTGTCTCAAAAATCATCGTTTTAACCTCGATAGAATGACGCATTAGGATTGCAAGCTCTGGCGTAAGGAATTAAATAGTTGTACTAGTCTAAAGGACAAAGACAGCCTATTTGCAGTGCCTTAAAAAATTATGCATACCTTTTAAACGTCGCATTTTTGTCTTGTTGCAACCAGAAACGACAGTGTAACTAATTACTATTTTATGTGAAAAACACAAAGTCAGTCCAGACTTTGACTAGGCCATTCTAACTGAAGGTGCTGAGATTGAAACCATTCCATTTTAATCATTATGCTTGGAGTCCTCGTTGTGTTGGAAGGTGAACCTCCACCGCACTTCCAAACTAACCCTGATCAGTTTTGCCCCTGCTAAAAACTAACGTATCCCCAGACCACAATGCTGCCACCACCGTCTTTCACAGAGGGTAAGGTGTGTGTATGGCTTTTTCCAGTATTAATTTTCAGCAACAGCTTTTTAAATACAACCAGGGGCTTCAGTTTTGGTCTCATCTTACTGAAGAAGCCTTTTCTGCATATTTGCTCAAAAAAAATTCTCTCAATATCACAAGCTTGAGTAAAAATACAACACTTTTACAGTGTCACACAAAAATGTTCATTATTATGGAAATGTCTAGTTTGACACAAGAATTTCAAAATAGCAAAAGTGATTCAACATCATTACTGCAACAGGAATAAAGCCTCTTATTTATCCGTAACAAGTTTGATTTCAATACAGACAAAAACTCTGAACAAAATTACAAATTCGTGAGGCGTTAGTAAATGTAGTCACTGTTTTAAAGTGATTAGTGTTCAGAATATTTAGCTTTTTTTTGTCATCCTGCTCCTTACAGAAATACACTGGGAGCATAACAAGTTTTAAAACAGGACTACCCTAATCCAACAAGTGGGACCACCGTTTAATATGCCACATCTCTGCAGCTCCTCCAGAGATGCCACTGGCCTCTTGGTTTTTTCATTAATGCTTTCTTTTGGCCTGTCTTGTTCAGTTTGGAGTTGTGCCGTAGTCTGTTTTTAGATGACAGACTAGACTTATAACCTTACTTCATAAACTAACTCTGCTTTAAGTTTCTCCAAGACGTCATGCGTGAACTTTCTAGCTTGTTCCTTGGCCTTTATGTTAGTGTTTGTTTCCTGATGCCATCTAAAAAGTCCTTGCGGCCTTCAAAGCTCTATTTATACTACAATAAAATTATGTATGAATAATTTATTTGCTTCTGAAGGCAATTGGACGCAGTTAGTTTCATTTAGGGATGCCAGAGTAAGGTAAAGTACAAATTCATGCCAAACCTTTCAATTTTGTATTCATAAAGTACATTAAAAATATGTTGCTTTCCCTTCAAAATTAGGTGATAAATTTGCACTAATATAAAAAAAACTTTTTGTGGTTGTAAGATGACATAAAAACATTTAAGGAGTGCAAACATTTTTTAAGGCACTGTAGGATGTACAGCTTTGCCATCACATACTTCAGACATCATGTTAATGTTATGTACTGCAGCTGTGATTTAATTGACAATCATGTAGAATTATTTTTGTTTCTTGTACACATATGTGCATCCAGATAGTAATATGTAACACCAACAAAGGCCAAACTGTTATCAACGTGGACAAGTGCCTCTAATATGCAAATTATTCTTCTCATTCAGGGGAATTACAGTACACTGCTCCCTAATGCACATTTTAATTTAACAGTCACCAGCCATTGAAACTAATGCTCAAAATGACAGATGCAATAAGGAGCCCTGTACGGATCAACCTCCACAGTACAGCAATGAGCATTCCTCTTTAAAAATAACTAACTCAAAGGACCACCATTAGGGCACAAAAGGTCGATTCAATGTTTATGTGGAAAAGTTTGTGAAAAGGGACCAACTTCTTACCAAACAACTGCAAACACACTGCCAACAACCTCTTGAGATCCGCGTGCATTCAGTTGAATCTGCCAAAAATAGCAGGCTGCAGGCTGGCTGAGCACAAACAGGGGGACAGTACGTTGGTCAACGTTTAACAACGGAGAAAACAGAAAAGGAAAGAAAGCAACGGTTACTGTATAAAGAGAATAAAACATGACAAATATGGCAACTAATGTGTGCGACTTAGTGAGACCTTAGGGTGTGTGTTTTTGAACACCATGCGTTTTGTGGCTACTTATCTCAGTGAGATGTTCGGTGATCGATTTTATCGGTTTGTTGTTTAGGAATTTTTGTTTCGTGTGTTTTTTGACCAATACAGTTCAGACTTGTACAGAAATAAAAAACACAGAAATAATCAGTATTCAGTGAGTGTTGATTTATTTTTATTTTTTTAGCCATCTGAAGTAAAAAGAATAAATAAAATACAAATTTCCACTAATACAAATCAACAAATAGATGACTAAAAAAAGAATCAATATTATTAAAATATACATATCAATAATTTTGAGAGTGCCTCTATTCAAATTGCCAACTACTTCATAAATCCCTGTTCATGAAGTTTTTCCTGACCAAAACGTGTTAAGAAGGAGGTCATAGTGGCTAATTTACCAAAAACATTTTTATTTTATTATTTACTCAAACCAGGGTTGTTCAAAGTCACAACTAAAGGGCTGTTTTCCTGAAGTCCTTAAAACTCTTTCTGGTTTAAAATATCTCAACCAAATAAATGAGTGACTAGCAGACATCTCTACATTTTGATGCAACGCTTAGGAAATGCATTTGAAACATGTGGGACATACAACTTAGACCTAAGCGGTCTAAGTTGCAGCAAAATGCAGGTTAGTGCTTAACTTTGAGAGTTACATTTAAGACTGCTTATGAATTTTTAAGACTGTAGAAACGCTGGTTATAATCACTTGGTTTTAAAAAAAAATAAAGGGTAAAAATCAGAATGATCAGAATTCAGAGAAAAACTGAAATCTGTACCAGTCTCTAAAACCCTGCAATACAGTCAGAGTGACAGAACCACCAGAATAGCCAACCTCCTGCATGACTTAGAGCAGCTTTGACATGACAAATGAACATAGACATTGTTCATCAACGTCAAAAATCCAAGCGTCTTCCACACCGTAAAACATCGTGTTTAACTGCACCAACAATGAAAACTTTATCAGGTAGCTGAGGTAACGTTTTTAAAACTCAGTGAAAGGGGAACTTTGCTCGTGCTCCAGTTCTTCCCAAGCGTGGACAGAGTTCTGCGTTAAACTCGTCGTCAAGGCACACACTGCCATCGAGTGTCCAGCACCACAACCAATGAGAACAGGCCTGAGATCAGAAACGAGCCGAGGATGAGAGACGTCAGCCTGCGAACCGTCCCCACACATCCCGTGTTCGTTCCAGCCCCACGACAGCAGGCACCCGCCTGAAAACAGAGAGAGAGCCACGTTTGGTCAGTGACAGGAGGACACGGAGGGGGAAAGGCTAAAATTAGACACCTACACCAGGGAATTAAAAAAAACAGGCGGGCTACACAAAGAGAAACACACATCACACACACACACACACACACACACACACACACACACACACACACACACACACACACACACACACACACAC
>CAEGAF010027641.1:0-57242 GCA_903067075.1 Micropoecilia bifurca | reverse complement strand
TATATGTTTTATTCTTTTTTACTTCCAATTAGCATTTAGTGCCTGTACCATTGCTAACTACTTACAGTATTTTGTCAATGGCAGAAAATGGCTCCCAACATTTCTGATACACTTCAAAGCAGATGCAGGCTAAAAGGTCAAAAGAATAACTGAAGCAGATTTTTGTAATCCTGCTAGCCTTTCTGCGTTCTGCTCAAGCTTTGCCACTCATCCTCTGTAAACGTCAGAGTTTCTGCATGATGTTCACTCAATTAATATTTCTTCAACAATATGATATAACTTTCAACACAAGGCATGTTTTTGGAAAATGCATGCCAAAAGGCTACTTTAAAGTTTTTAAATATATTTACCAAAATATACAGCTCAAATAAAGCAACTTTTATTGAAAACCGAAAAGCAACATGTAGTCACATTGAGGCTAAAGTAATATAACATGTTATGTTACAGCAAAGACTGGTTTTTTTTGTTGTCATTTTTATTCTAAGATGTAACCCTTGGCAAAACATAAATCAAATGCTCCCCGAATTATTGATGGTTTGATAAGGTAGTATTTTTTTTACAATGCTCTGCTTTTCTGTTAAGGTTTAACAAGCTGTCATTAGCTTGTTCATATCTGCTTGGCCTGGATATGTGCTTGGTAAGCTAAGTTGGAGCTGGCTCAAAAATAGGATGATCTTAAATGATGGGTTGGTGTGTCTTTGTTTTCCACACCAAGACAGCCCATTTATTCTAGAGATATTTCTAAAAAGCTAAATTGTTTTTTGTAAGCATAGAGTAAGTATAAGAAGATCCTTTGTTCAACCAGCTGACAGACAGTGTGCAGCAAGAGGTGGGGTAGTTTAAATACAGCTTGAGAAAATTTGGACCACTATGGATCTCTCTTATGTATTGCATTAAAGATGATTTAAACTTGAGAAATAATATGGAGGAAACGGTGTTGTGACATAAATAATTAGTAATTACTTGATTATTTTTTAAGTCTTACTTGCTATGTTAATGACTATTGACTAGATCAGTGCTCCTGTGTTTTTGTCTTTTGTGGATCTGCTCTGCCTTCTCAAACCTCAGTCAGGCAGGTCTCTCACATTTGACCAGGTTTCGGTTATTCTTAGATGAAAAGCCTTTTAGTCAAGTTGGCTAATAACTTGGAGTCAGTTTGTGTGACTGGACTAAAATAATTAAACAACTTTATTTAATGGAAAATAACCTGAGACATTTGTTGTGAATTGGCACTATATAAATAAAATGAACATGAAATGTGAAGAGGTGTAGTGGTGTGAATACATCCCAGTGGCACTGAAATATACAGATTCCATCTGGAAAATCATTGGTTGCTGTCTGTGTTTTTCTAAAAGAAAAAGAAAAAATGAAAAAGAAACATGCTTCGAAAAAAAAGAGGAACATTGCCCACAACTAGAATTTAATATGTCATGGCATTTTTTGTATACATGCTGTGTTATAATACATTGTGTGTTTTTTTGTTTTTGTTTTGTTTTTTGTTTTTATTCATAACTGGAAACAATACTTGTAGTGTGTGTGCGTGGGCATGTGTGTGTGAGTGACACACTGCATCATGTGCTCCCTCCGTTAAACAAAAGGGCAAAAATGTTTTTTGTTTGTGACCCGATAGCATGTGACGAGGCTTATTGCTCGATCCATTACTAAGCCTCTTTGGCCAATCAGGTGGCAGACATTTTCAACCGCACTTTGGATGAAGTCAGCTTTGTGATGACTTGGCTTCAGTCCCCAATCTCTGCAGTGTGTATGCACATGAGCTTTTGACCTGGATTCTTGTTTTTTTCTGGGAATATTTCCCCTGAAAATACTGCTACAGCTGCAGACATGCCTCATTTTCAGTAGTTTTCAGTAGTTTAGTTGTCACTTTTATCATTAGAAAATATTGATGGTCTGGAGGAGCTTTGCGGCCCTGTGATTTAAGGTTTCTTCTGTAGCTTCTTTCCATTAGTGCATCTGTCTGCAAAGGAGAGCAGGAGCTGTCCATTGTGCTGAAATGAGACCTAGTTGTGTTCCTTCTCTTTTTTCCATTTGTCAAAGCAAACATTCACACATTACTGTTACTGTGCTTTTTGTCCGTCAGCTTATTTACGTCTTGCATCACTTTCCTGTCGGTTCCCATTCTCCTCCTGATCTGCCTCTCTTTGCTGTTCTTCTGTTCTTTTTAAAGCTCCTTTTTCTTCCAGTCCTGAAAAGAAGCTATTTTTTACCCAGCCTTTTATATGTTAATGGCACTGCACTTCATTCCAGTAACGTGTGAACGTATCTATATTTTCATGAAGTTTATTGGGTTTTCATGTGGCAGATTAAAACAAATTAGTGTATAGTTTTGAGGGAAAATGAGTCATGGTTTCCATATTTTAATATTAGAATAAAATCTATAAAGGGCAACACACATCTTTATTATGACCCCTTTACTCTATTATCCCGAAATGAAATTCAATAAAACCAGTTGCCTTCAGTCACTTAATTATCAAATAGACTTCAATTGGATGCAGCTTATTCCTAGTGTCACAAAAACTCTTGAAGGGACTAGTCAGAGATGGGATTGGGAAAAAACTTTGAAGCAGGATTAGGCTATAAAACAAAACCATAAGAGCATCTTACAGACCACTTTTTATTCCACCACCTGAAAATGGAAAGAGTGTGGTGCAGCTGCAAATCTATCCAGACATGACTGCGTGTAGCTGGCAGGATGGACAAGGAGAGCATTTATCAGAAAAACAGCAAAAAGGCTCATAATAACACCAAAGGAGCTGCAAAGGTCCATGGTTCAGGTTGGACAATCTGTTGACAACAAATCATGGCTTTTACTACCAAGATTTGTTGAGCAGCAAGAAGAAAGACATGTAGAAAAATGGGGGATGTGTTGAAAAAAACCAAAATTGAGCTTTATGGTGTACATAAAATTCAAATTATATAGCCCATAAGCGCTCTACAGCATCTCAAATGTGGCAAAATTATGCTGTCAGCACTAACCAGAGAAAACCTTTTAGAGAATATGAAAGACATTAAACCAAAACAGAGCAGGACAACAATCAACGTACAGCTTGAGCTTCAATAGAGTGGCTTAGCCAAAGGGCCCAGTCAAAGCCTGCACCTAAACCCTATTGATCGGATATTAAAATGAGACTGCAAAAGGTCACACTTCCTTTGGGTTTGACTTCAGTTTCGTTCATACAGAACACAACAGATAAAATGAATGCCAAATAGTTCTAGCATATGACTTGTTGCATCTTTTCTGTTTTGATGTTTTTCCAAGTAAAATTTCTATGGAAAACATTTGAACTTACCTAAAGTGCAGGGATCTGATCTGCCTTTATGCATTTCAGTGCAACTTCTCCAATTAGTTTTTGTTTTTCGTTGTCAAATATGCAACACACAGAAATGGTTTCCATATGTTTTTGTGATAAATCACAGGTCAGCTAATATCCTATTGTGACTACATAGAATGACAAGTTATTGGTGTAACAGTAGCAGGTTGACTTCAACCCACCTGCCTGCATTGGTTCTTTCATTAAAAAACCAAATTGCAAAAGGGTATTTTAATCCCACCTTTTTCTGAAAGGGGTTAGTGAATAGAGGTCCACAGTTTTGACTTATGAGACGTAAATACAAAGAAATATAACATTTTAGATTTTTATAAAAGAAGATGAAGCGTTATAAAAAACCATGTATTCTAGACCTTCCTCTTTGCACTAATGTGACAAACTGTGAACAAGGGGGAAGACGGTGAACATTTTCACAAGTTTCTGCATTTCTGTGATATTCTTGAATATCTCCAGCTTTGCTCCTTTTACCTTCGCTCATGCTGTCATTTATGTGAATTCTTGCCGCTGATGTGAGCATGTATGAATGTGCCAGTGACAAACTTGGTGACAGCGTGTGTGTGTGTGAGAGTGACTGACTAATTTCTGCAACATTTATTTATTTATTTTATTTATTTTTTTGACAATGAATTGTTTAAAAGGCTTTTTGCCCTTCAATGTTGAGTATGTGCGTGTCTATCTTCTGGGTGACTTTGTAAAGGATGGATGTGTGTGTAAGTGTAACCGAATGTTATTGCGCACTTGTCTGAAAGTATGTCCAATATGTTTTATGTTCACACTTGACAAGATTTGAGTCAGATGTTGGAGGCGGTAAAAGGCACACAGAACTGGTCGGCAGTGAACTGGAGACTTTCATAAAGAGGAAGCAGCAGGCATTAAATCTCGCCTCCTCCTGGACCTTTTTATTTATTTTTTTTCATCCTGCTCTCTCTCTCTCTTTGGTTTCTGGCAGTGTTAATAGAAACTGACAAGGCAATGCATGGGAGCACTCAATGGCCTTTCTTTTCTTTGATGTATGTACAGACGCACATTTATGCAGATTTTTACAGAAAAATACATCTGCGGTCCGGCTGTTGGCCCCGACTTCACAAATTTTGTGATTTGAACTACATAGAGATGTGAACCACACAGTTATTCACCAGATTGGACACACAAGCTGCTTGATTAGGATATGTCACCTTTGCTTTGCAGCACCCTTGACCCGAGCCTTCCTCTGCCTCTGGGCCATAAGTTCTATGCATAAATGACATTTACTGCATGCCAAGTACAAGAAAAAAAAGTTTTACTTAATTTAATGCATTATGACTCATACTTGAAGCATTTTTGAATGTGTAACAGAAATCTCTCTGCTTGAATTTGCATACATTTAGATTTGCACCATAATAGCTCATGGTTATTTCCAGACCATGCTAAATTGTTTTTTATAATTCAGCCTATTTCTTTGATTTATATGTATTTGCACTGTGATTGGAAGGAATATATGTGAAAGATGGAGAAAAATAATGTCACAGCTGCTAGATTGGATGTAGTTATTAGCCTGTAATGGTCTGCATCTGTTGGTCTGTTAGGGAAATGCTGTAGATATATATGTAGTGCACCTTGCTCTAGATTCTGCTAGTTGTTTAAATCTTTCAGAGGTATTTTTTTGGTTCGTCTTTTCATTTTGACAGGTAACAGTCGTGCATCCACTTGTGTTGTGTTTTTGTTGGGAGAAGATGAAAGAAGATGCCATGCAGGCCTATTAGTGTCAGTCTCTTCAGAAAAAGGAGCAGGATGGAAAAATGCCAGCTCCTTTTGATCCATGATAGATTTCTTTGTTCAGAAATATTGCCTACAAAGTGTTTCAGTTATGCATAACATGTTCTGAATTTAATATTCTTTTTGTTCATTTTCCCTCAAATGTCAAAGTTGAGGGTCAGTGATGTGGCTGAATTTTGGGATGCAGTTGGTGATGGACCAACTGACCTTCTTTTAGGTGTGTTCCAGTTTCTTTAAAAAAATGGTGCATTAACCTTTCATAACAAATCTGCATTGTATGCCGTTTTACTTATGCCATTTTTTAAACGGTGAATGAAAGTGTTGTGTAAATGACTTGGACTGTCAATGGACCAGAATGCTTAGTGTGAATAGGTCTGGAAGGAGTATATTCATGTTGATAATATTTCGTTTTGACAAAATACTTGTCACAACAAAGTCGGCAGAGTCTGTAGATTATAGGGTTAATAGATATGACTAAATCTGGTGCAAACATCTCATCTTTTTGTAAAGATTAATATTTTTACACACTGTCCATTTAAAATAAATGATAAAAACAAAACATCCCATATAGTAAATAAGCAAAGATAAAGAAAAATACATGATAAAAACATAATAGGTTAGAAAAAATAATGCATTAAAAACAATTTAAATGCTAATTCAAAGCAAACAGCTTGCTAAAACATGATTAAATTGGCTTGATAAACATTCTTTCACTTTTATTGGGAAGCTGTGGGAAGTAGTGGATTCAGTCCTAATTTAAAAGAGTCAACAGTGTTTGCATATTTCAGTTTTCTGGGAGTTTGCTCCACTACGGGAAAGGCTATAAAGCAAATGCTCTCTCCCTTTTTTCAGTTCTGTGCATTTGAACACTGATCTCTGAGGCCGTTAAGGTTTTTTACGTTTGCAGCTGTAAAATAAATAAATAAATAAATCCAAAATGTATTTAGGCTGAAGAGAATTTCAGTGACAAGAACACTTTTAGATTATACACTTTACAAATTGGGAGGCAGTGCAATGCTACAAGCAGTGGCAGTATTCTTATAAGTAAATTCACAGTTTGATTGTATGTTGTTATAGATGAAATCCTGAGTCATTGCTGAGAGTCTTGATTTTTAATATAGCAATGCTGCCTCAGTAAGTGTAAATGTGTTTACAGATTAATCAATCAACCAGTCTGAGATGGAAATTAGAGATTTTTCTGTCGATCTGCTGTAATTGATAATTAGCTGGTTAAAAACTGAAATAAAAAATATATATTTTTCAATCTTTATTACATCAATCATGATTAAGAACATATGTCCATCCATTTTTATTACATAGATTTACCAGCCAACATCTATTTTGATGTGCTTTCATTTTTTATGAAAACAACAACAAAAACAAACAATAAAAACAGATGCAGCTCAGGGACACGCCTTTTGTTGGATAAATGGGGATAATTTTATAATACCTTCATGTTATGATGAATTTAAAATTACTCCCACTATCAAAGAAGCTGTGGCACATTTTCTCCTCTATTTTATAGTTTTTAGAGATAAAAAAATTTAATTGGAATTTCAGACCTTGAAGAAAATTGAAAATCAGTATTGCTCAAGAAAACCACCAGTCAGTGCATCTCTAGCAACAAAAACTTAATGAACTAAAAAAAGAGCATTTTGGAGCTTTAAACTGTCTGGTAACTGGTCAGAAAAAAATGGTTTAATTCAAGTTTATGTTTGTCTGATTCTAAAATTTAATTGACTGATCAGGGCTGAGACTGGTTTAGGTTAATATCTTCTTAAACCACACGAAGACACTGGTCACACTGGTACGATTTCAGATTTGCTTTAGTGGCACTAATGAGAAATTAGGGCACATATGCAACCAAATTGGTTGCACTTTATAACCCTGAACTACACAGTGTAATTAGTGTCTGTTTTTTCAGGACATTTCAAGGGACTCAATTTAAAATTAGATTTTAGTAATAGCCTATCAGTATTGATTTAGTATTGTTAAATCTAAACTAAATTGGTTATCAGGTGGAAATGTTTTGTTTTTTTGTATGATGCTGGGCTGTAAACTCATTCCAGATTTTCTTTAAGCACTTTCGTTGTTATGTTTTGTCAAACTCAATGACTTCCATTTATCTGAGGAGACCTGAATGCCACATGGGATTTTTATCATCACTCTTTTATGGTTGGTCTCACAGACTCAGGACATGTCACTGTGTCATTTGTTGTTACTGTTGCTTCTTAAAATAACTGCTTGGGCCAAAGAGCATCCTGTCTGGGCTGTACTTGCTTTAACACGCTTTCATCCGTGTGGATTTATTTAATCATTTCCGTTGAATTGTTTTGGAATCACGGTTTTATTTTGCATCATTCCATAAAGTAATCTGCTGTAATTCTGTACCATTTCTCATTTGTATCTCTTCATCTTTCCCTTAACTCTGAAACAAACCCAAGACACTTAATGCATTTCGCCTCTTGGATGATTTTATGAGCTCATTGTTGATCATTCTGATTTCCTGACTGGTGCGTTCATGTGTCTGCTCAAATGCTGATGGGGAGGCTCTGACTTTTAGGAGTGGGGGTTGTGTCTTGTCTTGCCTGCCATCTGTTTCGATGTTAGTACAAAGGCTCATGGGAAATGCAGTCCAGAGGCCTGTCCCTCCTCTTTCTTCTATATCTGGAGGCAATCGTCAGTCAACATGTCATCACTGATTATGGTCAATGAGGGAAACACACATATACTACCTTTTTCTTACCAGTTATTAATCTTGATTTCAGCTGTTAATGAGTTAATTTTTTATTATCTGGTGATTCTTTTAAGCTATATGTTTATGGTTGGGTTAGGGGTCAAAATAATGTAGTTTTCAATGAAATTTGGACAGGATCTTTATAGGTCACAGTCACTAAACAAAGTAAAAAAATATATATATTAGATTTTTGTTTTGCTTTATTGTCCTTCTTTAAGCAAAATTGTCCATCCAAAACACAAGCACGTAGTTTCAGTTGAAGAAAAGGGTTCTCTTTCATCTCAGATGCGCTACACTTCTTCAAAACCAAGGTTCAAGGTTCATTAACCAGATTTAATGCCACTTGTAGAAATATTCTCTTCTCCTGTTTGCAAACTGCACAGTCTGCACATGCTTCTTCTGCCCAAAAGCTTTTCCTGGATTCTCAGCTTTATCCTTTTCACTCAGGGGTTGCTTTTTGTTTGTTCTCTTTTAAAAGAATGTGACAAGTCTTCATAGTAACAGCTTCAGCCAATAGAATGGCTGTAAGTAGAGACTATTATGTCTCTACCCTGAGCGACTTGTTTTATTGATTTACTCTCTCAAAACTTTTGTTTCTGCTCTCAGATTTACTGCTTCTCGCAGAAATATTGTCTCCTTGTTCTTTGCAGTCTACTCCTCACACTCAAACTTCTGCTCCCCAGAGGGAGTTGGAAGCCTGCACACTCATGGATTAGATTTCTTTCAAAACAAAGGTGACTTGTCTTGTAACTATTCCTGCAGCTAAAATAGCAACATGTGACATTACTCCCTTGTTGGTGGTGAATTATTATTTTTCACTCTGGCAAACCCATTCTAGTAAACCAATTTAGAAATGAGAACTACCATAACTGACAGATGATGCTGCAGAATTTTGAACGAGGGCAGTGAATTACTGGAGACTGAAAATAAGAAATCTAGCTATTAAATTGAAAAGCTCCTGTGTTTTCGAAGGGAAATTCTCCGACAGCTAAGCAAATTGACACTTGCACTAGAGGTAGTGAAAGGAAAAACCGGAGGCTTTTCTGTGAAACAGCATGCATGTGCACTTTTAAAAAGAAATAATGCAAATTAATATTTTCTCATAACATTCAAGCTTGAGAGAGAGGTGAAGGGTGCAAACTGAGAGCGAAAGTATATGTTGCAGAGGCATTTAGATTGAGTTCTGAGTAAGTAGTGCGACATCTGATATTGAAAATAAGAAAACATAGAAAAATGCATGCACTTGTATTTTAGAGAAAAAAAGCAGCATGTAGCATACAACCCTGTATGATTAAAATGTCAAAATGTTGGTTTATTTTGCAAAACTTCAATCCGTTAAATAATTTGCCATGACTAATTTTGAGCATTTTAATCCAGAGCTTAAGAAAACACACTTGAAGATGTTCTACAGATATGACTTTTGAGCTGGTGATAAAATTAACTGCTGCTCTTATTGATGGAGTTTATTGCAAATGAGGTCATGTAGAAAGCTGAATGTGGATTATTGAGTGTTTAGTGGCCAGTTTAGCTCCAGCATAATCCATATCTCTGCAGAGATTTGCTATGGTCATCAGTGGAGAATTAAAACCCTCCACTGCACATGGTGAAAGCTGCAAGCAATAAAGTTGCTCTGCCATCTTGATAAGGAAGGCGCACAAGCGAAGGCCCCGCTTCCCCCCCAGTCTTTCATGTTCCGTGTCACATAGACAAGCTTTCTCGTAACTAATCTGTTCCATGTACATGCTTTTTTTTTATTTATTTATTTATTTTACCCATTTACAGTTTACACCATCCAGTCTGTTTGTTTTTCACTCTTTTATCTGCACCTCTTGTTCTTCTCCCCCCCCCCTCCCTCACTCTGTTTCAGCTTTGCTCTCCTTTGCCCTGCTGAGCCCTCTTGGCGAAGCGTTAAGTGTATAATCTGTGATCTCATGTCTAGATGGGCCTCTTGTCTCCTCTCTCACTGCACACAAAGGGGCTGAATGGCTGCGATTCACTCAGGGGACACAAATGAGTCGTGAGCCACCCGTGTACACTCATGCAGGCACACACACCAAACAAACACCCAGAGACGTCCGCAGCCTCCAGCGCTCTCCCTGGAGCTTTGAAGTTGCATATTGATGATGCCAGATCTGAAGGCTCAATTGAATGTGCTGCGGCAGAGGGGGTGGCTATTGACCGTCCCCTCACCTCGTTCACCTGTCATCCCTGATGAGCCGTAATGAGCAACAGGTGCCTGTTTTGCCAGGTTTGGCCTCGATAGTCATCAAATGTTCTGCGCTCAGTCAAAGTAATCAGTCGCTGTAATCGCTCGTTTGATGTGTCATCACAGCACTTCATAACAGGCTGCAGTGGGCTTGAAGCACATTGTTGTTTTTTTTTTGTAAGAGACAATTAATATTATGATTAAAACGTGCTTCTAATACAGCAGCCTCAGCTGTTACTGGCAAACCTGTTAAAGACATAAAAAAAAGCTAAAAAAAAAAGGCATTTTTTAAGGCAGCATCATAGTCTCACATTAAACAAACAAGTGAGCTCTGGAGATTGTTTTTCAATTGTCACAATTTTAATACTAGCACCTCATTGCACCAAATGCACCACAAGGTGCCACAGAAAATCATTCCTGCCTGTAACTATCAGATTAAAATGCCCAACTCTGACTGTTCTTAATCTCAGTTTTCTCAGACTCATTTATTTATAGATTTATTTGTAAGTTAATACATCTCCAAGTGCATTTTTGTTATTTATTTATGTATTTATTTTATAAATACATATATGATACATATATAATATGATTCATTTAGTCATATTTAAATCAATACAATATAGCACTCATGTAAATATATATAAATCTTTACAAATTTTACATTGGTTATGGTTGTATTTGTATTTATCAATATTTAACACTTTTGAGGGAATAACTGTCAGCATATAATCAAATTCTCTTTGGAGATCAGAAAGTAGATATCTTTCTCACCATCCCCATTATTGTGTGTCTAAGAAGGACAAACTTAGATTCCTATCTAACCTCATTTTTCACAGTTTAAATAATTTAAATCTCCTTATTAATTGCTCTGACTGTAAATGCAACACACTTATTTGGTTGAGTAGCTATTTTCTAGTTGCCAAATGACCATTTATGAAGATCAACATACTTCTGTCTACACTAATGGCATGTTCACTTACTTTTCCCATTTTGAAGACCAGTGAGGAGAAATGGGCCTTTGTATTCAGTGTTATTCAGATGGCAAGGAAGTAAGAGTCAAAAAAGAGCATAAAAGTGTACAAGGCTACAATAGAGTGAACATTAGATGGACCAGTATGACCTTAAGCAGACGAGAAAATAAAGGCTGGTGGGATAATGAGCAACAAGAAATCTTTCTAACAGTGGACAAGATGGTGTCTTATAAAGAAACAAACATGCTCAACAGTAATTCTATTCAGAGGAGGTCTACTTTCAACCCACTGGACATGATCTATTGTATATTCATCGTACCCTTGCTCTTTTGCAGTTGTCATCTGTTTCCTTTTAAAAGGCCATTTGCCCTTGGAGAGATTCTGGGCCATGTAAGTAGGCCTGTCACCGTAACAAATTTTGTTGGACAATAAATAGTACCAGAAATTATTGCGCTAAATGATAATAAATGTCATTTTGAGACCATTTTCAACTGATATAATGATAATGGCATAATGATGCAAGTACATCATCTCAAAGATCAATAAACTAGTGTCCTAACACTGGAAGACATTTTAAATATCCAAAACAAACAAACAAAAAACAAGTAAAATGGATTATAAAGTCTCTGTAAACAAACTTGCCCTTTAAATTAATCATTAGGCTCAGACAAGGATAGCAAGCAATACCGACAATTAGGACTTTTGCAATAAAGTTACATTTGTCCTTCACTTCATAATTCTGCATGTCTTTGTGCTGATATGCCACTTGAAATCCCAAATTACATTGAAGTTTGTAGCTTTAGAATAATGGATGTGAAAAAGATAATGGGGTGTTGTTGCCACTTCAAGGCAGTGTAATAAGGTGCACACTGACTCCTCTCCCTTCTGATGCAGATGCCTTTTAGTTTCATTGTGACCTCCTAACCAAAAACAGTCAGCTGCTTCCTTAGCAACTGGTTTAAACAGGCCTTGTCTCAGCAGCTAGTGTCCTTGCATGTGTGTGTTTGTGTGTGTGAATGGAATATGTGATGCTTTGGGAGCTATCATTGCCACAATGCTGCCAAAACAAACAACTTGAATGAGTTGCCAAGAAGACAGTGAGGTCAGTGTTTTACAGAGAACGTGGTGGCACTGCCAGGCCCCTTTTCTTCACACAGGATGGTGTTTATATTTGTTTGCCCTTTAACTTCCAGCATCATAAATGCCTCTTGTGTGTGCTCACTGGTGTGAATACATGGGAATCCACATATTGGACATGCAGGGCAGGGTGAACAGAGAGATTAAAGGTTACTTGTGTTTATGCTAAAGAATCATGTTGGCTCATAAAACTAATTAGTAATTGCTTTTGTCTGTGTGCATGATACTGATTGGTGCTTGAGTGCACTGGGCTGTGCACGGCCTTATTGCTGTTTGAGGTGCCGTGTTTATTTATACATCAATTAAAAGCCCCATTTGAGCAAATAAAGAGCTCAAGTGTTCAGTAGTTTTTTTTCCAAGTACTGGAAAAGGGGGGAAAGTAAATTTGAGTTAATGTTTTCCACGCCATTGCTCTGGATTTGGGTTGTTCTTGGCAGGGTCATTTCAGGTTTTAAATATCCTTTCCAGATGTTTCTTTTGGTGCAACAGAGATAGTATTTATAATAGGAAGAATGAGGACACTTCCTCCTTTTTCATATCACTCTGCTTTTGGCCTTCAAGCTCTGTTTTTTTCTTTTTTTTGCTTTATTGTTTGTCACTAGACATTTTGTTGCAGTTGTTTGCATCACCTCCTCTCATCTCTCTGTGATGCTCTGAGAAAGGAAGAGTTGGCACAGAGACATAACGCTCGTGCTGTACATGAGCAGACATGCCTCAGGGATGTGTGTATCTTTCTATGTTCCGGTTTGCTATGTATCTACGAGCGAGTTTCTACAAATGCCCTCTGCGCCCCCTGTGGCTGTTTACATCCAGCGTCTTCAGACGGACAGGGTGTATTGGATGCGCCAGAACGCAGCGGTCCCCTGTGAGCACCGTAATTAGGAACCTCGGAGGAGAAGAGGAGGGAAAGAAAAATTCAGCGTGGGCTGAATTTAATTCTTCCTGCTTTTATTCCAGACTTCATCCTGTGTAATCTGTGCTAATGTATTCACAGAGTGCGGCGGATCAATTCACTTCTCCAAGGGAGAGATGGGGCGTTGGGACAGAAAGGGGAGAACATTGTTTTAACTGTAAAGAGGGGAGGGAACAGACGAGGGTAGATGACATGGAGGTTTGTTGTAGTGACAAAAATCAAGATGATCAAAATGTAATGCTTGTTTCTGGTTTTCTCTATTGTTGACTATATTGTGTTTTTATGACTTTGCATTTTTGTGTTTTTATGATGTAAAGCACTTTGAACTGCCTTGCTGTTGAAATGTGTTATAAACTTGATTGATTGATAGAAGAAATGTCTGCTGTAAAGCACCAGTGTTGGTGTTAAAGGCCTCTCTGGACCTGAGATTGAGAAATATTGATAAGACTGCTTAATGACTGATTGTGGTTCCAGCATATGGCCTTTCCTTGTCGTAAAGAAGACAATGCTACGTGTGCATTTGGGCTGTAGTGATACAATAATCTCACGATACGATACATTACACGATATTCTGTCCATGATACGATATATATTGCAATATTCAGCAAACGGTACAATTCGATACACTTTTGCGATTTTCTGAAAGATTTTAGAGGGACAGAGTGATTTTGGTGATATTTTGTGACTGTTATAAAGTTGGATTGAATTAATTTAACTGAAAACTGATTAAAAGCACAAACTACACAATACCTGGTTCTAGTTGGACACAGACTTAGTCGACAGCTGGACAAAATGAATCAAAGTGGTGAGAAAACATGTTTCTTTTAATTGAAACAGTACAAACTGTAGCTTACATGCATTTGCAAAGTAAATAAAATGCCCCAAGTAAGCTGCTCTGAATAGTTTGATGCCTTTTAAGCCTTAACATCTGAAGGTATCACTTTGATCACTGATGACCTGGTGCAAAGCAAGCAATGAGTGAGAAAGGTGACAATTGGATGTTACAATACTTGCAGATGAATATCAATTTTTTTCTAGGAAAGAAAATATCAATTTATATCGCGATATTGATATTATTATCAATATCGCTTTCTGTTCAGATGGAAGCCAGCCTTATTGATGCAGCACAGCTAGCTGCTACAGGAAGTTAGAAAAGCAGAGGTCTAAAACTGATAATGAGCAGTGATAGGTGGTTATGATATTGATTATTTAACAGTGTGACAATATGCAGATGAGGAATTAAAGAAGTCAGTAACTCAGTCTTAATGTAGGTTATTATGTTGGTTACTTTATGAATCCCATTTTTTTTGATCAGTGAAATGTCACAGCCACATTCATGATTGCTGGCAGACCTGTAGGATAAGAAAATCACTGAAATGGACTCTGCATGATGGCACAAGGATTTGAGAAGACAGCATGTTGTGCTTCATCTAAATATATCCAGGAACTGATATCAAACAAGGTTGTTGTTGGTTTCACTTTTTCTGAGCTGCATAGTCATTTCTGAGGCCTTGGGACACCAACAAATCACAGGGAGAAAATGTGGCCAAGATTGCCCAAATAACAAATCAATGGAAACTTTTCAACTTTTTCATAAAACAGAGGAATGTTCATCTTACTGTACACATCTATAACAGTCATAATGTTTATCTTTTTCTCTCTCTTGCTCTGCATTGTGTGTGACATGTTTCTGTTTCATCTGATTTAATAACCTCGACGGTGCTCCCAGAGCTTGCTGGTTTCCATGGCTTCCATTTCCTGGACAGTGTAGTAGGCCGAGGACGAGCTGTGTGGGTATGCTCGTGTTTGCGAATGTGAGGCACGGCCGTATGTACTTTCACAAGTAATTATAGTGCTTCAGCCATTAAGAGACAGAACATTTGCGCTCGATTTGATAAGTGTGGTATGATCTGACTAATGCCATCTAAGAGGACCAGGACGGTAATGTGTATTAATCACGGTCTGTGTGTGAGTCTGGGTGTCTTTGCTTGTGTGTAGCTGATGAAGAGGAGGCCATTTCTATGTGGCTGTATGTTGAGTGATTGAGGGTCGCAGAGAGTAGAGCTCCTCTCCTGATATAAGAGAGTGAAGAGTAGAGGACATGGGGTGTGTATGTGGGTGTGTGTGTGTGTCCATCTGTGCACTGAGACGAGAGACGTTTATTTGTTTCAGTGCGTGTGTCCCCCAGGCCAAAGAAATGTTTTTCTAGCCAATCAACATCCATCAGAAGCTATACTAACCTCTCCTGGAGACAAAAAAAACCTGTAAATGCTTCTCTAAATCATTGACCATATTTCTTCTGCCCTCTCCTTTCTCCTCTCCTCCCCCCCTTCGTCCCCTTTCCTCCCCCGTCTTCCTCCAGCTGGTGGGCGGCGAGTTTGACCTGGAGATGAACTTCATCATCCAGGAGGCGGAGAGCATCGGCTGCATGGTGGAGCTGCTGTCGCACTGCGAAGTGACGTGCCAGGCAGAGATCTGGAGCATGTTCACCGCCATCCTGCGGAAGAGCGTGCGCAACCTGCAGACCAGCACCGAGGTGGGCCTCATCCAGCAGGTGCTGCTCAAAATGAGCACTGTGGACGACATGATCGCAGGTGAGATGTGGAGACGGCAAGAAAAACATTCGTTCGGTTCATAGTTTTGGATCATTGTCCGATATCATTGTAATTGGTTAAAACCCCATTAATTTTTCATAACTTCATTATTTAAACATGATTAGACACTTAAAAAGATTTCAGTTGTTTCAACAGAGACGCTTAACATTATTTAAAAAAAATCTGAAATGTACAAACTGTGTAATAAACAGTCTCTTTTGTTGTGTATAGTGTAAAACTGTAACCTATTAACAGTTGTATTATTTGGGTATTTATGGCAGTCTTGAAAAGTCTGAAATTTGGTTTTAATCATTTTGAATTCAGAATAAATATTAAAGCAGTGAACAAAGTTGAGAATAATCTGCATTTCTACACGTTTCTAAAAACACATAGATCAAGGGTCTAGAGTCTCATTTTATAATGTTATTTTATTAAAAAGAACCTTACTTATCTGGCTATGTTTAGCCTATACTTACTTGGCACTATTTTTATTGATGAATGAGCAACAAGACAGAGTTAAAGTTACATAACCAGGATATACAGAACCTCCATTCAAGAAGTTGTTGCAAGAACAATGTGTGAAGCTCTAGAATTTTATTTATTTATTTTTTACATTTATGAATATATTTGATTAAAGTTTGTTATTTAGGCATTGGAGCAGGTAAAAGCACCTTAAAGCTTTTGTACCGTGAAATCTTTAAGAAAAACGGGACAATTTAAGCTTTTTTTTGGGTGCTGAGTAAATGTATCAACCAGCTTTAACACTTGGATATATAGCACTTTAGGCTGCATGATGGAACATTTTGAGAAACATCTCCAACACGAACTTCATTGATATAAATCCTGAAAACGTCTGTGCAGACGTTTGTCATATATTTTGTGGATGAGCTCAGAACTTTATCATTCATAGAATTTTGTGATTAAAATCCCCACAAACCTCCCAATGGTGCTTTAATCCAGCATGTGAAAGGTGTAAATTAGATATATCTGCTTACTCATTCATAAATTGGCAATAGACTTATTAAGTATTGCATTAGCTTTGTATAAGCAAAATAGCTCAGTCCATAGAGAAGTGCCTGTTAATGTGCCATGTGTTCTCACACTTCTTTGTATTATTGCTTTATACAGTTTAGTCACTGCAGTCATGTTTTAAAGTCGTCTACTGCCAGAGTAATAATTTCACGCAGGGTAAAGGGATTTTCCCAGGAGTGCCTTTTAGAATAACACAAAGAACACCTTTCTTCAGAAATGGATTTTTCTGTATTTGTTTGACAAATAAAAACCAATAAGGCATTTTCAATAAGCAGCATACAGGATTTTATGACCATTTTCAAGCCTGTTGAGTTAACCTTATTTGTTTGTGGGTAAACTTGGATAATACTAATAAAATTTTCCAGCGTGCTTTTTTTGAAATATATAAAACATGCCTAGAATATTTTTTTTCATACCTACAGTAGGGAAACTTTAGCCAGTCAGTCATCTCTTTGTGTTGTCACAATGACCTTGGCTTTCCTTTAATAGCATCTCAGCATGCTGGTCCCCTCACTTAGTGTCCATGTCCTCTCTGTCCTACCCACCGTGGCTGGATAATGGGTTTTATACCTTCACTGACTTATTAAAACTCACAGCAGAGCAGATCATTCAGCTGCATCAGTTTAATGCCAGTTCTCTCTGTTCTAACTTGGATTCTGGCCTTTTCCTGAAACTATTTAAAATGACCTATTTGGATTTATTGTACCCAAACTGGAGCTCATTGGCATAAATCTGGGACATTCTGAGTTGGATTTTGCTCTCATATCAAGCACCTCTGTGAGCTAGCCTTTTTCCTTTATTCCCAGTCGCTGGGCTCTGGTTAATGAATTATGGTGGTGAGACTCTTCATATCCACCAGCTGTAATAAGAAAGAGGAGGCCTCTCTGAGCAGATCGTTTCACTCTGCAGAGGCGGATTGCTCTCTCTCTGCCATAGCGACACTGCTAATGTTGTTTGTGTGATGTGAAGGTCAATGAAGCAGGGAGGTCATCTGGAAATAAATCAGTTTACAGCCGATGTGCTAATGTCTACTAGCATAACTACCACAGGAAAATAATCAAGAAAGTTGTATTATATTAGGAATAATAGTATAAGATCTTATAATGCATAATGTATGTATATTTACTATTAGGGCAGCTACTGAAATTTTAAATATAAAGTTTTAGGTTGAATAATTCCTCTGTATCTTTAAGATGAATATCCTTTCCTACATAAAACTGGCATGTTTTAGTAAATATTTGTGTTGAATATTCCATTTACTTTCAAGTCCACAATTATTCATACTCTCGCTGATTTAGGTTTTAAGTAATCTTTTACTTTAACCTACATATAACATTTAGCCCAACTTGAATTGAATTATCTGTAAGGCAAGATAAATATTAGGGTGATGGTGGTAATGATCCACTCTAATCTCAAGGATATGGACTTCATCATGAAAATGCTGTCAAAATGTAAAAAGCTGATCAGCGATTATAAGAAAGATTTGTTTGCTGAACACCAGTAGAGTTTTTCCTGCTGATAATTAAAGAAAGGATATAAATACCTTTCTGCCTTTTTAATAAAATGTTGATAAAACCCAAACTCATTTAAGATTTGCTTTGTTTTATTGAGAGACAGAGAGATGAAAGAGAGATGCCTGTCTCATTTGTTTTCAGAAACACAATTTAAGCAAATTATTTTAAGTTTAAATGTGTCTGGAGTAATAATAATTTAGTTTTACTGTAGATATAAAAAGTGTCCTTCATACTTTTCTTTATTTCAACCACTCGAGTAACAGAGACTCAGGTCAGTTTATTCCTGAACCTTTTCATACTTTCTGGATCACACACCGATTTGTACCAGTCTTCAATATAATTTGTTCATGCTTTGCCAATGAATGACTTAAAGTTGTATATCAAGAGCTTATTTAATCCTACAAAGCAGTAGGTGGCTAAAATTTCAATGATGAGATGAAGGGCTTTTATTTGTCATATTTCATAAGAGTAATTCAGTCCAAACTGTAATATGAAGTGCAATAAGTTGAATTAGGTGTCAATAAAACCTTTGCAAAATGATATAGAATTAAATGAAATTACATCCGAGTTTGGAACATTTTATTACGATTAAATTGCCTGAGAATCTTATGAAAACATACAAAACCACTGAGATGAAAAATGTGAAACACAATGATAAAATAGATGGATAGAAAATGGAAACGGCAGGGGGTGAAAAGTTGACTAGTGGGTTCAAACAGATGTTTGAAACACTGAAGGGCTGATTTGACCCAGAGCTGTCAAACAGTGATGTGTCCTGGTTGTTATACAGTGGTGTAGCTGTTAGTATGTTGGCTTGACTCTCACTGAATGATAAATGAGTAAACTCTCGCTGTTTGTGAACTGGCTGAGTGTTATGACCTCATCACACTTTATCAGAGAAGAGTCTGCACAGGGCCTTCCAGATACTGACTCAAAGATACACTCATGAGAAAACATATCTTACCCTCTGTCTGTGTGTGTGTGTGTGTGTTTGTGTTTGTGTGTGTTTCCTCAGATCTCCTGGTGGATATGCTAGGAGTCCTGGCCAGTTACAGCATCACAGTCAAGGAGCTGAAGCTGCTCTTCAGTATGCTGAGAGGAGAGAATGGCATCTGGGTGAGTTGCTGCGGAACAAAACTTTGCATATTTGCCGTTTAATAGATGTTGATTGTAGATATTTAATGAAATGTTTATTTTTTTCACAAGTCAACAATTTCATAGGATCACTGAATGTCTTCTTTCCTTTTTTTTTCTTAGCCAACATATTTACAGCATTATTTAGACCATTCTTACTGCAGGATGTGGGACTTTTGAAGACACTTCAACAGTCTTACCTTCAAAGCAAATCTAAATTTTGAATGCAGTTCCACTCATAAATCCTTTAAACACTTTAAGATGGGGACACCTTGCAGGATTTGATCTAATAGATCACACCACACAATGCACACGCAAACAGTGGACAGTTTGTCTTGCAAGTTAAGACTACATCTCTACCAACCCTGTTAAAACAGAGAAATACAGAAATGTGTAGTTAACAGAGGTAAAAGTGACGTCAATGATCTGATAAGATGTAGATGCCAGTTTTTAAATGAACTTGACAAATAATGACAACAATTGTGTGACAATTGTGTGTAAATTTCATTTAATTATTTGTTTATTGTAATTGCACACAGTTTTCTGATGTGTGGTAATTGTTGGTGAGATGTGAACTGCTTGTTATATGAAACATTTTTAAATCTGGGGACTCCAAAAGGAGCTGTCCCGTTGTTTGCTTTCTGAAATTTATGTAAGTGCCAATCCAGATGCTGAAAATCCTCTTGAGCATCAAAAAACATTTTTAGTTGCACCAATTTTCCCTTTTTCAGGGTTTTAACCTTACTAGCTAGATCTAGAACAGATTTATTTGCTTTATTCTTCTAAATACTTAGAAATGATAAAGCGCTGTTCCTTTGAGCATCAAATAAAATAAGTCAGTCAACGTGAACTATATAGGTAAAGTTGTGGTGGTGCTGGGAGGTGAAGGACTTGTAATGAAGACATTTCAAAGATTCAATCTCAGCATTTTTTATAAAATGTTGTTTATAATGATTACTTCATGCATATAATATATTTACTCTTGGTTGTGTTGGGGAATTTGATTTTACTAACTTAAAACTAGTTAATTTATTGAAAATTCACTTGATTTTATTATTAAATTGACAATGTAACAATGTAAACACAATTGAATACCCTCGGTTTTATTAGATGGAGAAGATTAGCCAAAAAAACAAAAAAACAATTACAAAGTCTCTAAAATATTGCAATCTGCAGGACAGAGGCAGATTTTAATGACTTCTTTGGCAAAACACTACGTTTTATTTCTTCAATGTATCTCCTTTTTTCTTTTTATTTATCTTCCTTTTTGATTTCTTTTGACTTGAAATGAGATTTTCTTTTTATTTGACTAGCCCTGTATCCAACTACAATAGTGGTCGAAGCTAAATTTATTCCAAATGAGATTAATTATACGGCAGGAGTTTGTGGTGTCATTAGTCTGGGTGTCACTTAATGGGATTATTGTGCTAATAGACTTGAATAAAATAGAACGTGTTTGCTTGTGGTGTGTATCTGTTAGCATTGAGTGGATATAGAGACATGGGTAATTTGTTTATGTTTCAGGTATTTATTACTTTTTTTGCAGTGATGTTTTTTTCTCTCTCTCTTGTAATTAACTTTATCAATGCAGCAGAGAAGTGACTGTGTTATTGCAGTTAGAGCATTAGAAGCTTGATGAAAAAAGCTGTGACAACCCAATCAGGTGTGAAGGTGAAACAGTCACTACAGTTCAATATACTCAGACTCTCTTTACATGTAGATACTATTTTCTGTTTCTAAACACAAGCCAGCTCTACTGGATTAAATGTTTTTTTCTCAAGGGGAGACCTTGTTTTTTTTTTATTTCTCTTTCCTTTTGACAGGTTGTTTAACCATCGCATCTCTTTCACAGAACTCTCTTCATTGTCGGCAGAGAAATTCAAAAGTTTCCAGACATAAAGACAGAATGTTTCGTTCACTCTGGTGTTTTGCATGCTTTGAAAATAATTTGAATTCTCCATGTTTTGAACTTTCTGCACCTTTATGTCTTAAAACGCCTAAGCTTGTCGTTTCGTATTTTGTATTGTAGAGCTACTCTACAAATACCCATTAAAGAGATGACTCCTGGTGCTGGTAACTAAAAGTGATTAGTTTAAGATCAGCTTGGCTTCCTGTTGTCGTAATCCAAACTGCTCCCTGTAGTTCACTGATTAGCTCAGCTTGCAGTCACTTGGTGTCCCCGTTTTAGAAGGGATGCTTTAAAACTGAGCTGTTTGGAGATGATTTTATGAGATGAAAGTCCATGTGAAAACTGCCGGCGCGGAACTTTTAGGTCTCTGTATATTTACAGATTTCCTGTAAAAGTAGAAGCAATCTCAGTTGCCCTCCCACCTCTCTTTCCAAAAATCTTGTTGTTTATTTTAGTGATTCCACCTAATTGTTGTCCTTGTTGAGTCAAGGCAGGTCATTCACAAACATTGAAATATCCTGCATAATTCAATGCAAACTTAAAATCCTCTTCCTCCATTGCTTACTGTCTGTAAGGTTAGTAGATCTGTGAATGAGACACTAACTTCAGATGCACATCCGATTACAGATTTTAATCCAAAGGGTGAACTCATGTAAATGCATTACACTCAGGGAGGTGCATCTAAAGTGTCTTTGTTCTGTTGATTTTGATGAATTTGGCTTAAAACTAATGAAAACACAAAATATTGCATCTTAGAAAATTTGAATTATTAAATTGGATAAATTTGAAATTTTGATGCAGAAATATGTCAAAAGCTGATCAGGTTTGTTGCCTAATAAAAAGTAATTTCTAAATAAGTTTCTGGTTTACAGAGGTGTGTATCCAAGCACATATATTGAAAATTGAGTAGAAGGAAAAAATGCAGTAGAAAACAGACTGACAATAGAGACAGCAACAATTTTGAGTGGACTGTGACTCATTCAAAAGGTTGGGGGAGATTCACAAGGCATGGGCTGCAGTTGAAGCCAACACACACAAACGTATACAGGGAATGGCAGCAAAGGTCGCATTCCTTGTGTTAAGCCATTCCTAATCTAAAGGCGGCATTAGAGGTGTTTTATGTAGGTCAAGGAGAAAAAGGACTGTAATATATGTTGGATGTTTACTGAGAGTTATTGGGATCTGAGGCAACAGAACAGTAAAGCTACAGACTGGTTGCCTCTGTAGCAAACTGTATCGAGAACGGACGCACTCATATCAACATTTAAGCTGATACCGATATCTGATATTATTATTGCGGCTATGGCTGATGACCGATATTCACCTATAATATATAGATTTCACTACACTTTAGAAACACTAAAAAAAAAACAACCACAACGCCGACTTCCGCTTCTCTGCTTCAGCTAAACGTCCCACACTCTAGTCATATCGGTCTCATGCTATTTTATTTTTTATTTCTGAAAGTGATTTTTGGAGGTTTTTATTATTAGCTGTGAGCCATCATCATTTAAACTAACACAGCTAAACAGTTTAAATACATCACTGTGTGTAATAAATCTATATCATGAATTTTTGAATTGAATTGCCAAAACTACATTTTCAATTATATTTTAAGCTACTGAGTTCCACCTTTAATGTCTTTTTCCTTCCTCATTAATCGATCCTTTGAGACTCATGCACAACCACCATCAGCCACCTCTGTTGTCTGACCAGTGGTCCATTCCCTCAGCCATTTCACGGTACCTCTGCTGTCCAATAGCTATCGTCAGCCCATCCACTTTGCCCCTGTTTCCCCGTCCATTCCAATTCCTCCTCCCTCAGCAGTCCTCTCTGGGGACAGATCGATTAAGGGGCGCCGTGGTATTGAGGGGTTGTTATCGGGGGATGGAGCCTGTGATTGAAGACTTATTGATCTGGGATGGTTCTGGTAGAGATGTGAAGCCACAGAGTGGTTTTTCTTTTTTATTCTCTTTTTAAACATTTTTTTTAAAAGTCTTTCTGATGCACAGCATTTTTCATGTAATAACGACTTACTTTCTCATCTCCTCTTTTAGCCAAGACATGCTATCAAGCTGTTGTCTGTGCTGAACCAGATGCCTCAGAGACACGGTCCCGACACCTTCTTCAACTTCCCTGGACGCAGTGCAGCGGTAAGACGCATACAAATTCTTTCTGCCCCTACACAGCTAAAAAGTAGTTCCTCCAATTTATGTGTAGCATCAGCATGTTTGCAGTTGTTTTATTCCACCAAAAATAGATGATGAAAATCCAATAATAATGCTAATGGCATGGTGAAAATTGAAAATTGTACATAATTGTACATTAATCCATTCTTTAGGTGATGGAGCTGTTGCCTTAATCTCAGTGTATTGATAAAGAATAAAACCTTTCTTCAGTTTTACCTTTTTAGCAGACAACTACAATTAAATGCAGGTTTGACCACAGTCAAAAATGCATATACTTCTATGTATTTATACCAAAATGAATTAATCAGATTCATTATCAATAATATCAGGTCTGTACCAAAGAAAACATATTCATTTAAAAGTGTATGTATTAATGTGACCAGATTTTTGCCCCCTTCTTGTTTTTGATTATGCCTTTGTCTTTGTCTCGATTAATTTTTTCAGGGTATATTTTATATTAAAGGGGAAAACATTTTACATTTATTTATTATGGTTTAGTTTTCATTTTATTATTTTTTTTACATCTCATAGACACAGCCTGTTAACAGGCACACGTAGTTGATGTAAAATCTGATGTGCTTATTCCCCACCAGGCTATAGCATTGCCACCAATTGCCAAGTGGCCGTACCAAAACGGATTTACCATCAACACTTGGTTCAGACAAGATCCACTCAACAACATCAATGTGGACAAAGACAAACCATACCTCTACTGGTGAGTTTAGCACCCTGTACTTGGACTGGAGTCAAAGGAAATCTTTTATTTACTTGGTAAAAAACAAAAAAATCTTTGAAAATGAATGGTTTTAAAAATCAAAATTTTACTTTTGCCTTGTTTTTAGTAGGCTCGTATTATTACATCATTTTTCTTCTAACATGAGCTTGCTCGCAATGAAAGACCAAAGAACATTTGTATGCTTGTATTGTATTTTCTGTGATAGTCCTTTTACAATCACAGATAATTGATTTTATACAAGTCTCTTTATGATCATAAGAAAAATAAACTGCTTGAAGTGATGACTCTTTTTGCACTAACTGGCCTCTGTTGTTGAGGATTCAAGCATCAAATAATGAAAAAGCCTGCAGCTGAATGAAGAAGCTGGATCGGTTATTGTGTCCAATCTGAAAGAAGGTTTGCTGAGGGAAAGATGCTGCACAAAGCAGAAATTGTCTGATTTCTTCACATCATCAAAAGCAGTCGACAGATTTTAGTTCAGTTTGTTCTTGCTCTTCAACAAAAGATGAGAGTATTGCAAAAAGAGACACTGGGTTCACTTGGAGCCAGAAAAAGACTAGAAAGAATAAGAACTCTGTTACAGTGATTATTTTGACTTGTAGAGGTCATTAAGTGCAACTTCTAATTCATTTTCTTCAATTTTCCTACCTCACTACTAATGTCATCTAGCAGTGCACAACTGAAGAAAGCCTGGGTTTGAACATCCAACCTGTTTGATCTCACTTGTCAAATAGAAACTAAATACAGCGTGAAATATATCGTTGAAAAAAGTAAAGTCAAGCTCAAAACCCAAAACAATACTTTTATATCTTTGATAGACTTTCTACCTTTAACTGAGAGATGCTTTTGCAGGGATTCACAAGTTGTCTAATCAAGCCATTTATAATTTGGTAACACTTTGGTGACTAATACTTAACCCAGCTCTTTGTGACTTCCTAATGAACGCGAATACATTTGTTTAAAGTTTATGCAAAACACTTTCATTTCTGTCTGGCTTAGTTCAGAAATGATCTAGTTTAATAGCCACTATACCAAGGACAATTATTATGCAACACTAACATTTCTTTCTTTGTGCATTTCATTTCATTGTGCTGCCGTTTGGAGGACAATGATTAAATATAGATACATTCTTAGACAGTTGGGGACAATTTTACACAACTGAAAAGCTTCAAGTCAATAAGATAAAGTTTCTTGCATGTTTTCCCTAAATTTATGTGAAGCTTCTTAAACTTTTTCTTGGGCTAATTAAGTTTCTTGGGCTTGCATCACATAAACTTTTGGTCACTCTGAATAAACTTGAATTGCGTCATATTTCAACTTATAACAACATTTTAACTTGTTGCATGTCTTTTGTTTTCTGTGATAGACCAAAATTGTACATAATTGTGAATCATAATTAATTGGCCTCTAAAATAAAACCACTCCAACGTCGATGTTTGTGGTTGCAATATGACAAAATGAGACAAAGTTCAAGGAGTGTGGAAACATTTGCAAGGCACTGCGTAGACCTTATGCTAATTTTGTTTCAGTAGGTATAAAACATATTTCAAACACATTCAGGTATTTCTGCAGTGGGATACATGTTTTATTTAGTTTTTGTCTGCTGTTTATGTAACATATCAGCATGATTCTGTCAGTTTATTATACACCTTGAGACCTGGTGAAGTATCTATGATAAGTATAATATATCTGTAAAAGACAGGCGGAAGGAGTGGAGAAATAATCTGATGTTTGTGGATTTTATTTGGATCCAAAAAATACAATACGAGAATCATGGCAGATTAGGATTAAACTGGGCAATAATGGTTTGTTACTGTCGTGCAATATGATAACTTAGCAGAAATAAAATAATAATAATAATTGCAACCAACTTAAAGGAAAGTTTTACAATGGAATAGAACAAAATAGTCCTATTAGTAACAAAGTGTACAATAATATTGGTGAGCAACTTACTCAATAATCTGCAACGCTGATACATGTAGTGAGACACATACATTTCAGATGACCAGGGACATAACGTAAATCTGTGATGGTGAATTTTTTATGCTAATCCAGTATGTTCATTAGCAGACAAAACCTATAAATCTTTGCTTTGAAAATTTTGTGTTTTTGCAGTAACTGCAATTAGCGTCTTTGCTGAATTTTTGGTTAAGATTGACAATGTTCTGGAAAGGTCCACCCAACTATATTAGCATTAGTTAATAGATTGAGCATTAGCTTTGTTCCCTCAGATGCTCCATGTGAGCTGACAGGTAGGTATATTTCTTGATGTGTTAGACTTCAATAATTTTCACAATACAATCTAGGGTGAAAAATGAATAGAAGATCTTCTACTGTATATGACGCTCAACCAGTTTGTGTTTCTGAAGCAGAATGCTTGGATTTAAGGTCTCCAAATTCTGACACCTGAATGAGGTAACGGTATGACATGAATAGTGAGGTAATAATTAAGTAGATTATTGATTTGGAACAAAACCTTAAATGTCAAGACACTCCGTGTTGAGTGTGCGGTTTGTTGATTGCTTCTGGCTGCTGTGCAGTTATGGACTCTGCTCGCCTCACTGTTGGTGTTGTAAGAGCAAGATGTTAGCCAGTGTAAAGCTTCATTAGTTTTGACCTTTCATTTAATTGAGCTTCTTTTCTGGACACCTACCCTCCTCCTCTTGTATCTGTGATGCTAACTAGCAGCATCCTCATTCACCGAAACCCTCCCCAGAAAAGTCCAAGACCCGTTACCACCGAGAAACTAAAGAAAATGAACCAGGAGGCAATCTCCTGAAGGAAGGATACCATCGCAGAGATGAGCTCTAATCATGTAAAGTGTTAGGATGTAATCCTGTTTCCTTAGTAACCGTTTGTCAGGTTGTCATGGCAAGCACTGAGTGAGAGAGGGAGGACGTCCTCCTCTCTTCTGGCCCGGGTCTTATCATCCTCCCCCAGATGCAGCTGCTACTCAAGCAGCATGTTTGACAGCGGCCCATGCAGCTGCATGACGACCACGATAACGCACTTTAACGCGCTCCTAATGCATACAGGGGATTCGCCCGAGAGGGATTTATATCTGCTCTCCGGCTTTGCTGCGTGTGTGATCCTTCTGGGCCTATTTTAAGAGAGGAATGTGTCTTAGCTGTGAAACTGCGCTGTACGTGGATGTAACGAGAGTGAAAAGATAAATATTATGGGGGACAAATGAAGAGAAAAGGGATTAGTAACGTTAACAAATTGTAATCTGCGGCCCATGGTGCTCTTGCAAGAAAAAGAAAAAGTTTGGAAGATCAGTTGTCTGTCACTGGCTTAAAAATATAAGATGTGGTGTTGGTCCCAAATATTTGTTTCCCCTCTTGAAAATGTTTGTTCTGATTTTTGCTTTGTTGCACTTTAATGTTTCATATCATATCAAACTAATTAGATAAAGGTAAAGAAAAAGTAGTTGGCATCTAAAACTAAGAACTGTCTTGGTGGTAACAACTGCAGCATCTTTCTCTTCTAATTCTAAATTAAAAATGAAATAATCTGAAAAGCCTTGGTTTGAATTTTTTGGAAACTTGTTTTTCTGCTCATGCCAGAAAACATTTTGTTGCCACTTTTCAACGTGTCCCTGATTACGGAGACAATATTTACTTAGACGCCTCATCCAGCTATTTAGAACCGTTAGCCATTTATAACCTCTCACACATAACTGCACTCTTTGCTTTGGTCAGCCGGACATCTTTATCTACAAGCAGACATATGCAGTGGAGCAATTTAATATATAAATCAATACCTGGACCGTGAACATCATACCTGTCAACTTTCATCCTTTAAACCATGTTTACATCCTGCACTCGTATAGACGCTTCATCCATACGTTCTGAGCTCGTTACTTAACTTGAGGTTTGTCATCTTCTCTTTGGTAATATTGTGTATTAATCTTGTTTATGTGAACACCTCCCTCTTTAAGATGTTGGGAAATTTTTAATAACTGACAATGAGTATTTTACGTCCCTGTGGAGATCTTTGGACCACTACTGCTTGCTGAATTTGTTGTGATTCTGTCACACCGGAGGGTTTCTTATCATTTCTTTCTTATTGTATCTTAGGTAGGCTAGGCGTTTTAAGAGAAAGTCCCACTTCACGTTTTGTCCACTTGTGTATTATGACTTGCACTGTAATTTGCTGGAGTTCCAAATTTTTTTAACCCTTTTAGAGACTGATAACTGTCAGTGTCTTTGTTTCTGATTTGTTTTTAAATTTCTTTAGATTGGGGCACATGTTAGGTTTTTATTTTAATTTGAGATATTTTGACAGGTTCTATTCTGTGGGTGTAGCTGGTTAAATTAAACCAACCAATGCATGTAATGAGATAATTCATGAATTTATTTATACAACTTTTTATTAAAATAATTATTTCCATTTTAGTCATAGCTTAATTGGTTACATATTATTTAGATTATCTAAAGATGACAACATAAGCAAAAACAGAAGAAGTCTTTAAGGAAGCAATACTTCTCCACAGCATTGCATATGGAGAAGTATTGCTTCTAGAAATTCATACACATTTATTGTATTTTTCATATGAAATGTGTTCAGTTTCTTGCTTTTTTACCTAACTTTCTCCTTTTTGTTGAACTTAAAACAACAAAAAAGACAAAAATGAATCTCTCTGATTCCTCCACAGTTTTCGCACGAGTAAAGGAATCGGCTACTCTGCTCACTTCGTGGGAAACTGTCTCATCGTGACATCCCTGAAGTCCAAAGGAAAAGGCTTCCAACACTGTGTAAAATACGATTTCCAGCCACGTAAGGTAAGGAAACACGCAGTCTGAAAATCTTGCCACTTGTTCGATTAGGCAGCGGCAGGAGTGCTCCGCTGCTCTCTCTCCCTCTTACATCTCTCTCTGCACTCGCTGCGAATGTTGATAAGCCTTGATAAGGTCTGTCAATTAAGGCCCCTTCTGCCACACTGTCAGCAGTTTGCTGCTGTCCTAAACACAAACACCCACCCAAAGTCCTTGCGTGTGCATGGAAACAAGAGCACATTCGGTTGATGAGATGGCCTTCTGCAGGATTTTGCTGACCCAACGGATTCCTGGCGCAGCCTAACAAAGTTCCCAGTGGCTCCAGTTGATCAATTTGTATGTCACCATCGTTTGTCAGGCTGGTGCATGGGGTTAATGTTGACGTGTGTGTTGGGGAGTGGGTAATGTTTGCATGGACATTTGCTCCCTCATTAACCTGGCAGAATTTTAGCCCCACTTGCTGAAAGAATTGAACAAATTGTAGTCTGTGACTGTCCCAGTCACAGACATGCCTTGGTATGAGGATTTCAGCAGTAAGAGTGCTTACTGCTGAAAAGACAGAAATGAGCACACAGGACAAAAAGCAAATGCGGAGCAATGACTAATGGGGTTATTTCTGTGTTTTCCAGGTTAGATGAGCATGGAAAAAAAAATAGTTTGGAAAATACTAGTATTTCCAGACAATATTTAGTATCTTGTGTTCATTCTAATATATCGCCCAAATCGGAGTGAATAAATGCCTCCTAAATGATGACCAGATATCATTAAGTGATATTTCACAGCCCAGTTGCAAAACAAACTAACTGTTTCATGTGTTTTTTTTTCAGTGGTACATGATCAGCATCGTCCACATCTATAATCGCTGGAGAAACTCAGAGATCCGCTGCTATGTCAACGGCCAGCTGGTCTCCTACGGCGACATGGCATGGCATGTCAACACTAATGATGTAAGAACACTATTAATATTGTTAAATATCATAGAACACACTTTTGCATGACGAGGTTTCTATTCATAGCAGCCAAAGAAATGATCTTACATGAATTATCTTTAACTTTCAAAGGTTTGCCTCTGATAAAGCTCTGAAATCGAGTATTGCTTTGGCTTTACTTCAAGCTTTCCCTCATGTTGTGATCTTGGCAAACATTTGAGGTGTGCCCTCTGCGCTTGCCAGCTGCAGGAGAGTTGCCCTTGGGCTCTTTTCCAGCACAACTCGCCCAAACTCCAACTTCCAACTTTTCCATTTAGCAGGGGACAGGTAGCCTGACCTCTCTGTGACCCTTCAGGCTTCCTTCCTCTGAGGTTTTCAACTTTTGCTGCTGTAACCGTAGGGGTGGAGATCACACATTTCCTGGCCTTGAGGCAAAGTGTTTTAGTTTGTGCACAGGGTTTGTGCAGCTCATCAAAAAAAAACTCCCGAGAGGTGAAGGAACAGGTCTCAAAATGTACTGATCCTATCGGTGTGTTTTCTCTTGAAGGCTGGAGATAAAACGTATGTCATCATTTTTAAACAGCGGAGCAGGACAGATCTCATTGTGATAAGGGGTATTAAAAGGATGTAGCTGCTGAGAGGCGAGTGGACCGAAGAAGAACACATAGAAGAAGGTGATAGTGAAGTTGGTGGAGAAGAGATTAAAAACAAACAGCCATCACAAAGTTCTCCCGTTTTCCTCCATCCACTATATAGCTAAGGCCCTTTCAGTGAAAATGAAAAATGTATAAGACTTAAGAAAAAAAAAACTGACACTGCACCTTGGTGTTATTAAATACATTATGGTTAAATTGCTTCTCCTTTTTTTTCCAGAGCTATGACAAGTGCTTTCTGGGTTCATCAGAGACGGCAGACGCAAACAGAGTCTTCTGTGGCCAGCTTGGAGCCATCTATGTTTTCAGTGAAGCTCTCAACCCAGCTCAGATCTTTGCCATTCATCAGCTCGGTCCAGGTTATAAGGTACATTGATACAACCAATCACACTGAATCAGTTGTGAGGCACATATCCCAGATGTGTTTTGATTCTGATGTTACTGACCATCCAACACTGAATCTGCTGTTGGGGATCTTGAGTATTTATTTATCAATTCATAGGAATTTAGTTATTATTAAGAATTAGGCTGTAGTGGGAATAGAAATGGCAAGTTTGTGAACTTGTGATACCCTTTTAATTTAATTGTCTGGGTAATTGACCTATACAGTATTATTATGTTGTATTTTTTCTTTCCATAAAGCTGCATAAATACACATAAAAGCCTAAATATACACCATCTGTAAACAGAAACATATCTATTATGTGATGGTCTACATCATTAAAAAGAGAAGAATAAGGAAGAAAGAAAGGCAGAACAATAGGCTGGATAAGTAAAAGTACCACAAACCGATAAAGAGAAAAGAAATTGCTCATAAAGCTTTTTACTGCGATGTTTTCACAATATTGTGCAGCCACAGTTCAGGATGGGATGGAAAAGCCTACTTTCACATTAGTTCCACTTCAGGAAGCATAAACTTGATTTGCTAACATTTTGTATCACTTTAATGTTAACCTATTCCAATTAATTCACACTTCTCAAAAAATAAAAATGTAACAAAAAATTATAATTTACACAGAGGAATAAGTTTGTGCACTGTGTTTTTTTCTCCTTTTAAGACATGGCTTGAATTACTCATCATTGCTTATTATTGATGGAGAGTTGTCCTGCCTAAACCTAAGACATTTAGTTAGGAAACATTTTGGGTGATGAAAAGAGCTAACTGAAGCCATCAGAAAGAAATGTATAAAGCTTATCAATGTGAGTAATTTGTGAGTCTTTGCAGGGTATAAAAATGTTTTACTATTTTCAAAACTACAGCTGGCATCCAACTTTGACCATCTAAAAACTTTCATCTTGAAAGCTGGCAGCAAGACGCTACAAGAACTCCCAAAACTCTTATGTGTTGTCTTGCAGCTGCTGATGTGAAAATGCACAGCTGTGCAATCAAAGAACCCACAGAATTAAGAGTAGAGGTTCCTAACTTTCTTGTCACCTAAGCAACGTGAATGAAAATTCTGCTGAAATCTGCTCCTTAATTAGAAAAACTGAGATTATCTTTTGTTTAGTGCAATTAAATGATTTTTAATACACATTTTACGAGCGTAAACATGGATTTTCACACTTTATGGGAAAAAATATAGCATCCGAGCTTTTTACACGGTTTGATGCAGAGAACCGTGAGCTCTAAAAATCGTATTCCAGGCATTTTTGGCCTGGCTATCAGGGAAAGATGAGAGACCAGAGCATCTCGCCAGCTGTCTTCTCCTTTTTTTGGCACTTGCCTCAAGCTGCTTTCAGCCTTTACTTGAAGGTGTCCAGACCTGTCAAGATTTCAGCACCAGGAGACTGCATCCGTATGAAGCTGTGGATGTGCAACAAGATGCTGGAATTACAGCACATCCTTACAACATGTATAAAAAATAATCATAAGATATTTCGTCACTTACTATAGACTAATGGAGCAGTAAATAAATTGTAAGAATTTGAATTATTGTCAGCATTAGTGATGTAAACCTTAGAAACATATTTGCTTAACAACTTGCAGGTTATTATTATTATTATTGGTTGGTAGATGAACAGTGTTTTAATGAAAGACGAATCCTGCTTTATAGTAAAAAACATGCAAATAACATGCATGTATGCACAACCCCATGTTTTAGTATATACTCATAGCACAGCTAATGTGTTGAGTAATGGTACAAAAGGTAACATGAAGGCTGCTAGCATAATGCTAATTGAAAATAAATGGAAGATCCAATTCATTGCTAATGTTTAGCATTGGTCTCAATATAGACATTACAACCAAATACTAACTAACCATAGTGAAATAATCAGACAGAAGAAAGATCTATTTTTATTTTAAGTGCCAGTTTTCAGCTTTGACACGCTAACTGTGCTTCTACGGCAAGACCATTAGGTCAAAGTTGTTTCACAACCAGCAGTTGTACGTAGTTAAAACTGAATTTAACCAGTCTTTGAACTCACTCTTCTGAAGGAATGTAAAGTAGAGGGTATCATGATATCATATTATTAAATCATTTATTAAATACTTTAACATGTACCTGACAGGGACGTCTCTACATAGCCAACCTCAACTACAAGAGCAAAAATGTGAAATTGCTGGAGACGTGTGGGAAACATGATAGAACTGTTCTAAAGTATTGGTTGACCGTACATCTTCAGTATTCTTTCAGTAACTCCTTTGGCTTTTTGTCTCAGCTTTTGCTTTAACATTTGTGCTCTTTTTTGGAAATTTGTTTTAACAATGCCTTAATGTTTGTTTTTTGTACTCCGATTTCTTTATGCATTGGCATTTGAATTCTTTTCTGCATGTTTCCAGGAAGTTTTTACTAAGGTAAATTTTTATCAGGCATCTGACACCAGTGAATATATCCTAGATCGCTTGAAAGGTGGCACAGATTTAGATGACTTACAGATTATTCAATGAACTAGAGCCTCTGCCTCACATTGAGGCTGTCAGTTATACTAGAGTTGCACACTTTACCTTCTCTGTCTGATCTAACACATTATGGGTAAGAATATCTTATAGACTATATCTCTCATATGCTCCTCCTAATGATTACATGCTCATCCTCCTGTTTGATGAATACTGATTTTGCACTCTGTCACAGCCCAGAGCTTCCCGAAGCTGATCAGTTAGATGATTGCCTCTCTGCGTGGTGCAGAATGGCCTTCTCAGATGCCCAGAAGAGACCATTAAATGGTTCGGTTGTTTCAAAGACGCATTGCCTCCGTGCTGGTACAGTAATGAAGAGTGCGTGGGTTTTTTTTTTTCCCAGCTGGTTCAAGAATGATAACAGTGAGACTCGGTTTGTGTCGCCTAGTTTCCTTTCTTAATGTAGGCCACTTATTGTTATCTTGGTTCCACATAAATGATGCATGTTTATGACAAGGTGCTCTTTACGTATTGCTTAGTTCGTCTTCAGGAGAGCTGGATCTTCAAAGTACAGCATGTAACCCTCGCAGCTGTACCGTATGTATCCTCTTGGCCTCGGCCGTCGTCAGTGTTACTGCTCAGTAATGAGCAGCCAGACAGACAGTTTGCTCTGCTGAACAAGCCTTCAGCTCAGCGAGGAGGCCCGTGGTCTTCACATTTGTGGCGGCTTATGATGGCCGACACACTATGTTGAGCTGAATGTCTGCGTGTGCAGTTTAAGGCCCCCACGCTCCACTAATGACACAAGAAAATGGAGCATAACATCTTGTTTTCCTGTGTGGGCTATAGCTGAAGGAAAGCTCCTGAGCTGTTCTATCTTTTTCTCTGTGTTTATGAAATCGTGTGTGTGGGTTTGTTTGGTTTGTGCTCCGCAACTCATGTTGTTGAAAGTGCCGCTGGTTGCTGTCTTCATCAAGGCTCCAGATGTTCTCACTAAAGCAGCGCCAACAATCTGGCCACTGCATGATTATTGAAGCCATCCAGTCTGTGTGTATACCTGTATTGTATTTATATGAGTTCAGATGTTTTGTTGCACTTAGACATTGAGTGACATTGACTTTTCAAACAGCGGAGCTGTAAACAAGGGAATATGTAGGCGCAGCTGGAATTGCTCAGCAACATGTTGGGGAGGGGGCAGTATGTTAGATAGAAATGGTAAAACTGGGGATGAAGAGCAAGTAAAATAAATGCTTAAAAATGCTTCCAGGAAAAAAAAAACATTTTAGATATACCAACAACATTTAGTTTGTGTATGTGGATCACATTCATAGCAGTTATGCAGCAAAATATATTTTTTGGTTACACAGATTAAAAACAACTTACAATGTATAAAACCTGTTCATTATCCTATGAAAAACTATTTGTTTAATCAAAATTCTGCAGATGTAATCAAGATTTTAATGAATTAATCTTGCATATAACCTAAACCAGGCAGGCAAGAACAGAACAATGTTTTTTTTATTCTTGAAAGCCTGGTTTAGTCTTCATAAGCGCCTGATTATCCAGATCTAGACAGCGTTTTTCTTGTGTCGTGTCCATCAGCTCTTGTGTAATTGATAAGATTTGTTAAGTGGCTGTGGTTCTGACACAGACAAATGCTGCAGTAGTTCTAGAAAGTATGAAAGGTTCTAGCCAGAAAGAACATTTTTCTTGTTCTTGCTACCTCAATTAAAATAAGTATTGGTCTTACCTCTAGAAATCTGAATCTACGCTACACACAATTAGTAAAATTCTTCTTGACATTTTTGATGTCTTCGTGTTCTTCGTCATGCTGCCGTTATCAAAATATTTGAAATTTGGTACAAAACGTATTTAGATGCATTTCAGTTAGTCCTGACAAAGTTTCATGAAAAACATCTTCTGTCTTGTAAACCTGGCACTTTTCTTTGAATAAGATGGTTTAATAGTGACTGGTGGGCTGCTCTGTGGTTTTTTCCCCCCCACAAAGAATGTACTGTTCATGGGAGACACAATAAGAAATTATAGCAAATTTTGAGTCAACCTGATGTAAAATTCTGTGGCATCTGTCGTGAGTCTACATTTGCATTTATCTAAGCAGTTATTTGAAGAAAGTCTAATTGCTCTTGCAATAATTTTTAATGATTAAAGTCCAAGTGAACTTGTACATTTCAGTCATATGGTTATTTACAGCTTTTGGCCTATTTTCTGCCAACAGTGTGGCGCGGCAGGCTGAATTGAATGGATCAAACGCTTGTGTGTGTTTGTGTGTGTTGATATCACTGCTGTACCATAGCTGCAGCTGTCAGGTGCAGAAAAAGGTGGCAGTTGTCACATTTGTTCCTCTGTGTGTGTTTGGGACTCGTATGTCTTTAATCTCCGCTCTGTAGAACTTCACATATTTAAAAAAAAAATACATTTCTTGCATGCTCCGCCTATCTTCTTAAATCCTCTGTGGCGTCCTTAAGCCTTTAAAGAGTCAGCAAAGCTCTTTTACACATTCACCTTTCTGTCTCTCTAATTCAGCATGGTATCATAAATACAGGCCTATTTTACAGGGCCACAACTGCACAAATTCCATAGTTGCTGCACAGCAAATGGGCTTACTCTGCAAAATATGTGCATCTTAATAAGTGTATTAATTTTACATGCAGGCTATTCAGTATTTTTTTTTTCTGTATGTACAGAGGGCCCACTAACCTTCGAATTAAGCCGAAGAGCACTTTATTTGTTTTTGTGATGGATTACCACTGCATCTTACCATGGCCTTGTTGGTAATCTTTAATGGTTAATCTCTTTAACACATCTTTTCAATATAAAGGTTGAAGCATCCTGTTTGTGAATCCGTTAATGTTAACTTAGGCTCCTCCAACTATCTCTAATTGCTCTTGCAGATGCTGCTATGGGGCAGTAAATGTGTGTGTAAGTTTTAAAAGTCATCGTGGATGAGGATAAGAGTGTTACATTTGCTGCTGCATGCAGTTTGCTCAGGGCTCAACTCTCACACTAGACCTCGGATGAAAGGTTCAGAACAACGTGGGCCTGGAGATCTCAGCAGCCTGGGGCTTTCCTGTGCAGTCAGGCTGGGGAAGGCACCAGGAGACTCAGCTGCTGGAAGAGGGAGAACATCCTCCCGCCTGGAGCTGCTACAAAGGGTTACAGTGCAAATTGTGAGCCTTTTTATCTACAGGGCTTCATATGTGTAAAGGCACCAGCACCGCCACAGGATACATGACCTCACTGGCCTCTGCAAACAGAAATAGATAGAAATGGGCAAACACATAAACTGCTACCTGTAAGGTTATTCCAACTAAAAGGCAATATATGTGTATACATGTCTAAACCATATAACCTCTGTTATAGAAGCTCGGAATCTTGGCCAAGGTTAGCATAATCATAATTTAACATATCGGGACTGGATTACAAATGTGTTGATCTTTTTGTGGGTTGTCATCTTGACTGACTACAAAGAGATAAATCTGGATCCCTGAGTGCTTCTTTCCCACACACGCGCTCCCCCGCTCTGCCTCTTATTCTGTGCTAATTGAATTAGTGCCCGGGTTAGCACTGTGTTCATTAAGATAATGCTGTGTTGTTTACACGAGGCTCCGGCTGCAATTAAGCAGACTCCATTTTGGGTGTTGAACTTGTACACGCCAAAACGCACCGGCACTTATCTCGTCTCCTGACAACTCATTTGTCTCCCTGATTTCTAGTTTTTTTTCTTTCTTTTTTATCTCCGCAGAGCACTTTCAAGTTCAAGTCGGAGAGCGACATCCACCTGGCTGAGCACCACAAGCAGGTGTTATATGACGGCAAGCTGGCCAGCTCCATCTCCTTCACCTACAACGCCAAGGCGACGGACGCCCAGCTCTGCCTGGAGTCATCGCCCAGGGAAAACCCCTCCATCTTTGTCCATTCACCGCACGCGCTCATGCTGCAGGTCAGTTTGAGCTTTATCCTGAAGAAAGGCAGCCTCCACCTTCTTGGTTTGCTCGGAAAGTGTAAAAAAAAGCATGAATGAAGCGAAATAAACCAGCATGTCAGTTTGATTATCAGGCCCCTGTGACACAGGCTGACTCACTGCCACTTCAGGAGCATTTGTGCAAAAGCTGTAGTGTTTATTTGGTCTTCTAACAGAAGTTAAGTGGTTTTCTATAAAAAGTATATATTAAATATTATGGATAGAAAAATACACCCTGCACTATATGGAAACAAATTGTAGTGTTTGTAAGCTTTGTTGCTTTGGGTTATCAGGTTTAATATGGTTCAATTTCTTTTTAAGTAAAATGTGGATCTAGGATCTGTTCATATATATCATTTATTTATTCTTTTCTTTCTACAAATTAGCCTGTAGTATTTTGCAAATATGTCACACAGGGTGACATGCAAGAGACCACAACCCGCAAAAATAAATGGGGTCATCTCTTGCTAAGTCAGATTATTATTCTTTTTAAAGAAAAAAGATGTGATCATATCACAGGTAATTTTACCAACATGTTTCTTCTGACTATAAGTTATATGGACATTTTTGAGTGGTCAGCCCTGCATCCTGACAAAACCTGATAGAGAATGTATGGAAGAAGTTAAATAGGATAATGGAACCCAAAGACTTTAAAAACCTGTAAATTTTACATTTCCAAAAGAGCTTCAGAAAAGAAGTTCTTTCATTTTGAAGCATTAAAGTTTCTTTAAATGACAGTAAAGTATTAACAGTAAAGTAACAGTAAAGTATTAACTCTTGTGTTTAAATGGTCCAGTTCTTAACTATATGGTGCTGTGATTTTTTTTTAATTTTTATTTTCAATTATTTTTTGTTGTTTCAAATCAACAAATAAAATTTAACATCAGACATGGCCTGATGATATAATTTGGTAATGGAAGAACAGTGAGCAAGTTTCAAGGTGAGAGGAAGTTCTTTTATTTTGAAGAACCAGAAGTGTAGCTGTAACAGTACATGATCTGTGGCAAGTTGGGCTTGTTTTGTTCACCTTTACATCCCTGTGGCTTACGCTTGTGAACCTAACTGCTCTTTTGTCCTGCAGGATGTGAAGGCCATTGTTACCCACTCCATCCACAGTGCCATCCACTCTATAGGTGGCATCCAGGTCCTGTTTCCACTCTTCGCTCAGCTGGATTACAAGCAGCTCAATGACAGCAGTGTGGACACCACAGTCTGGTGAGTCATTAACAAAAAAGAAGTTCAAATTGAACCTTATGTTCATATAAAATCTGATATTAGACGGATGTGCTGGAGGCAAGTGGGGAATATGAGTTTGAAAGGGCAATAGGAGAGACACTTTTTCCTCAGAGGACAATGATTTCTTTTCCAAACTATCTGTCCTCTTCTGACTTTAAGATCTTCCTGATAGCACTGCATCATGTGGTCTTTAATGCTGTTACTTTATCAGGCACCATCTCAACATCCTGTCAGCTGCAGACGGATTATTTATTTAATATCATCAGGAGGATGGAGATAAGGGAGAAAATACAGCTGCACATTAAAAATAAGTTATGATGGAGCTACGACGGGAACATGGATCATGTTTTTTCCACTCGCTGCAGTAGAAAACGCATTTAAACTCTTAACACAATGTGTTATGTGTTGCAGTGCGACTCTGCTGGCGTTCCTGGTGGAGCTGTTGAAAAGCTCAGTGGCCATGCAGGAGCAAATGCTGGGAGGCAAGGGCTTTCTGGTGATTGGGTACCTGCTGGAGAAGGTCAGTGTGACGACCTCCTTCGGTTTCAAGTTGTGTTTGTTTGTTGTTCATTTAATAAGAAGAGAAGCCTTGGTTTTGAGTGCGACCCCCTTTTTATTCATCAAGATTCTTGAAGGTTCCACAAATAGCTCTTCATTATTAGCCAAAGTTATTTATCCTGAATAAAAATAAACTCATGCTTATTTTGTTTTTCCCACTGGTAGATGAAAGTAATATTGTGAAATAAAAAAAAAACCTGAATCTTTGCAATGATATAAGTGATTCTTTTCCATAATAGTCTGCCTCTAAAACACTATCAGGAATGGTAATTGCTTATGGAAAGTATTCATACCCTTGATGTTCTGTATACTTTGACACATTACAAAAATGTGGATTCCTTCTTTTTCACAACTGCAAATTTCTGATTTCTTCTCTGTGTTTCTTTTTTCTTTGTTTTTTTTTTACAAGTAATCCAAAAATTGTAAAATGACCCAGTCAAAGTCCGAACCTAAATACATCTTAGAATCTGTAGCAAAACTTGAAGATGTGATGCTCCCCGTTCAATCTGACTTAGCTGGAGCTGTTCTGAATAGAGGACTGGGGAATTTTTTCAGTCTTAGTCTTAAAGCTGGTATACCTATGACAGCTACGACTGAAGCAAAAAGCAGTTATAACATAGTGTTAATTCATAGGGAATCTAATAACTATTTCAGACGGGTAAATCCAGTTTGAGATTGTAGTTTGGCTAAATGTGACAGATTCAATGGACTGGGCTCATGCAAGATACTGTTTTACAGTTCATACGAATGCATAGCGTTGCATTTGTTGTTGTTTGCGTACTTGCATTTTTGCTTAATTAAGCCACGGCTCATACTTGCCCTTCTTCCTGCAGTCGTCTCGGATTCACATCACCAGGGCAGTCCTTGAGCAGTTCCTGTCTTTCGCAAAGTATCTGGACGGTTTACCTCATGGAGCGCCGCTCCTCAAACAGCTCTGTGACCATGTCCTCTTCAACTCTGCCATCTGGATACATACACCTGCCAAGGTCTGTTTGTCTTTGTATGCATCTCCCCAAGTACTTTGCCTCAATAATGAAACAGAGATTACTAAACCGATGACAGAGAGACAGAAATTAACAGAGCAACAAATTAGTTTTTAATCCTCTTCCCTGTTATGTTTTGACTGAGATTGTGCTTGAAACAAACAAAGAGGAAACGCCAAACTGACATCTCAGTGGCCATTACCCTTTAAAGTGATTTAATAAATGAGCTCGGAGGACGTGCAGGGGGTGGGGGGGCTCTCCGCCCTGTTAAAGGACAGAACATGCAAGCGAGGGAAACAAATAGGAAATGTGACATTTGAAAAGACCCCAGGAGAAGAGAGGGGATGTGCAGCTCCTCTTTTCTTATTCTCTCTCTGAAATAGATGTGAGAAACCATGGCATTCCCACAGGGCTCGCTGGCTCATGCCTCTTCAGTTCGCAAAACTTCTCCCTGACCCTAAGAGGTGATCTTGCAGTTGAGCTGCACTCCGGGGCAAGTTGGAGCAAAAACGGAAGAGACAAAATACGATTAGTTAATGTTGTTTGGGAGAAACACAGAATCCAGCACTGGGTTTCTTTTATTGATCCTAGTTGTCAACACTAAGCGGATCAAAATGAATTATCTTGTTGGTTTTTTTTTTCTCCCTTTATTCAAGTGCTAGTGAAGAAATTACGCGAAATAAATTAATGAGAACAAGGCCGGCATCAGAAATGTAAAAAAGCAAGAGCAAATACACACACGCACCAAATGTAATTGTCAAATCTTACCTCTGTTCTACCTCCCACTGAGCTTTAATATTTTCCTCCTCTCAAGGTGTCATTGCTACCCTGATTAATGCCAAGATTAACCTTCGTAGTACTTGGGGCTTAATGAAACACAGAAAGACGTTTCTCATCATGTCTCCAAAAAGCCTGATTACTGTTAAACAGTGTCCTGCTGAAGAAAACCTATTATTTTTGTTGCAGCAAGGCATAAAAGAAAATCAGAAATTTTGTTGTGCTGTGCAAAATATCTGCAGATTAAATGGCTGAGTGTGTGTAATGTAATATGAAGTATTGCATTGAAGGCCTTTTTAAGGCAGCTGAGTCCACTACACAGCCTAGATGATCTCTGATGTGATATGGTCAGGCCGTGGCTCGGCGTTAATTTCATCCGCTTAAATAGAGCTACCTTGTTAAGGCCGGTCCTCAGCATGGTGGCTGCTGTAATGAGCTCAGAGGTTTGTGAGCTGTCTCAACTCAGCCAATGTGCGTCGAGGATTGGCTGAAGGAATATTAGGAGAGGGCGAGAGGGAACAGAAGGAAGAGATGAAGGAGCAAATATGTAATAAGAGAGAGGCTCCCTCTTAAATGTCAGGAATTGAAAGTAGCTCCTCGGACAGAAGCGTAATTTCAGAGCCTGAAATATTAAAGCATAAAGAAAGCGGTTGTTGTTTTTTCGCATTCCCCTGTGTCTGTCTTTGTACAGTTACATTGCATTTTTCTTTAGCCGTAATAAACATTCTGCTAATTCAATCTTGCAGCAGCTTCTGTTGGTCTCAGTGTATCGATGTGTGCTACACGAATGGACTGTTTGCTCCTACACAGGTCCAGCTGTCCCTCTACACGTACCTGTCGTCAGAGTTCATCGGCACCGCCACCATCTACACCACCATCCGCCGCGTCGGCACCGTCCTGCAGCTGATGCACACTCTGAAGTACTACTACTGGGCTATAAACCCTCTGGAGTGCAGCGGAATCACCCCCAAAGGGCTCGGTATGTTCACAACTTAAACCTGACGCTGAGTTAAGTGGAACAGGACGTGATCCATCTGTACTACAGCCTTAACCTCACGCCGTCCTCAGTTGGGCGATTTGGCTCAGTGCCCTGGACGCCACAATCCCTTCTGAGAAAAAAAAAGATCTGTCAGTTACATGTTGAAATATTTTTCCTGAATGGCAGCAAACCCATCATCTCATTTCAATATTTTAAACAATTCTTCACCGAACAGAGATTCTTTTAAAACATATTTAGAGTAATCAAGTGGAGATTTATCAAATCTTTTTTCTATTTGCTTACATTTATCTTGCTTTAGCTTCAACTTCAGATATAAATCTATGTCCATGTTTAAATGGATATCTAGTTTACAGGTACTGTATATCTCTAAATATCACATTTACTATTTTTTTTGATAAAATAAAAATAATATACAATGAATCCAGTTAGATCTTTTTTGGAGGATCATTTTTGGACCTTTTTTATTTCATCAAAGGGTGCGAAGAAGGAGAGTCTCACTCAATGTATCATCCCTCCATGCCACAACCACCACTGTAAGTTAAAAATGTTATCATTATAACATTTCTACTAATATTAAAAACTTCAAGACACCTTATATACAATGTTCAAAAGCAGGATGAACACTATGGATGGATGGTTCTGGACAGATTCTGAAATGTGTTCACCCAGTCAGACTTTTTTTCCCGATGAATACAATTCAGCAGCTCCTCAAACATTTAGCCAGAGTGAATTCATAGGTCAAAATACACAGTTGTAATGACCCTCCTCAGAACTTGATCTGGTGCAAGTTTTCATATTCTTCTTTGATGTTATTTATTTATTTAATTAATTTCCATGCATGTCAGTTTTGTGAGCAATCTGGCAATCATCTATCTAATGCTAATTCATTCGTTAAACCAAGTTAAACCAGCTTAAAACTCCTTTCTTGAGACGTCCTTTTTTTAATGTTGTTTGAAAGAGTATTAAATTGAGGACCTCCTAACAATCTGTGGTATATAATTGCACAGATGTGATGCTCTGAAAAAGAAAAATTTTAAAATGTTAGGAGGCACTTCACTTCTCCACATGGTTTTGAGGGATCAGGCTTATGAATTGTAGTCACAATAATCACACTAACTGGGCAATTAGGTTTAACAATAGGGCTGTTAAGGTCACATGAGTCACTGGCCTTAACTCCTGAACACTCGACTCAGTCCAGTAAAACAGAAAGGAGGATGAGGAGTTAAAATGTGATGATTCAGTATGTAGGAGGGTCTGACAAACTATTCTAGTGCTTTTTAACTCTTGCAACACTCAAAGATTGGTTTTATTCCTTCCTGTTTTGTTTTTCCTTCCTTCAGTTTGTGGTTTTTGCAAGTTGCAAGTGTAAAAACACCCTAAAAGAAATATATTAATTCATATTTAAGTTTCATTTTAATGCATGGAGCATGATTCTTTTGGAAATTTGTCTACAAAAAAAGAATGCATTTTGATTAACAAAACATGTAGGAGCCCTTAATTGCTACTTACTTACTTCATTTTACATCAGGTTTCTTGTAGTGGAGCCCCACTGAATTCTCCCCACTGAATGTGAAAACAATTTATGTTCTTGAATTGACTATTAACATAATTCCATATGAGCGTATCCATGAAAAGATGGTTGCCTCCTCCCTGGTCTACAATGACTTATAAAGGAATGGTAGAAAAGATTCAGTGTTTCTGAGAATGACACATTATTTTTCAGGATCAGATGATTCATTCATCTTTTTTTTCCCACATGAAGGGAATTGTCCTCAAAAGACTAAATGTTCTCCTGAAGCCTTTGTAAAAATATTTTATACTTGGTGAAATGTTAACGTATTCTTTCATGCTTTCCGTGAGACCAGGGTAGCTGTTCTTTGTACTCGTATAAAAAAGAAATGCGAAAAAGACAGTTTTAACTTCTTCTGTTGCTACGAACTGGTGCATCAAAAAGGTCAGCGCGCGCCCTCACTTTTAATCAACCTCTTTCTCGCCCCGGACCTGCAGCTGACTGTGAGTGCGCATCCGGGGTCACCATGGCAACAGACAAATTTGACGGGAAGATCCAAGGGAGCGTTTGGAATTTCTAATCAAGTGACTGTCTGGCTCCCTTTTCTGTTTGGCGATATTGCCGTTTGACTGCTGGGATTTAGCCCCATAAAGGAGCGCTGATAACAGCGCAGCAGCAATTAGCCTCAGACACATACTCACTGCCATTCAAAGGCAAAAGCTGCTAGTTATGGTTTGACAGACCACATGCGCGCACACTTGACTGTACTGTAAGAGCGTGATATGCACTAATTTACATAGTAATAGGAAGATGTTTTGATCTCACCGCAGGCTGTGTGGATAAAAATGGATTCATCTGAGTGTCAGTCTGAGGGAATGAGGTTGATTTCAAGTTGCACATTAACATTTGTTGTATTACAGTTTTTTTTGTGTTTCCTCGGGCTTTGCTTCTTTCATGAAACGCAAAATTAATTTGCACCTTTTCCATTTAGTTTGCAAATAATTCTATTCCCTCCTACGGGTATAAACAGAACGAGCGCAATGTAATAAAAAGGGAACTTTATGCTTTTTGTACAGGCATTTGCTTTGAATCTTGCAAATAGGTTAGAATTCAGTCAATATGATAATTAAATTTCTTGCCATTTAGCGCTAGAAGAAAGTGGCCACAGCAAATTAGCATAAATTTGTTTTTTTTTTGTGAATAGCTTTTTTGTAGTATTGTTTTCTTCCTCGTACGGTTAGTTCACTTTATAATGTAGATATGTACAACATTCTTAAATATTCTCATTAGAGTTGCACAATATAATTATCATGACTAAGATCATTTTTATTTAATTTTATTTTATTTAACCTTTATTTTTTACAAGAATTAAAAAAACCCATTGAGATTAAAAACATCTTTTCAAGGGGGTTCTGGCCAAGAAGCAGCAACAAACACAACAAATAATTCAGAGGCCATGTATTTAAACGATGCTTTGGAGGAGCTTTGCATTTTATGGCCATCAGAGGCGAGCTTTGTCCTCGGTAATGTGGCTTTCTGCCACTTCTTGGCTGCAGCAACATAAGCACAAAATAGTTATTTCTCAATTGTGCCTATATTAGTTTTCTTTTGTATTTTGCATGCATAACAAATGCTGAATGTATATCCACCATGATCCAGCACAACTAGCAACAAGTAGTCCAACAGCATTATGTTACTCTAATTAATTTAGTAATTTTCTTAAATTACAAAGACTAATCTTAACTCCTTCAAACATTCTTGTAGTTCTTTTTTCATTTGGCTTATTGACCTAGTTGAACATCAGTCTTCTCTCGCTGTGAAACATCTCTAAAAGGTATTTGTCTTCTCTGTGTTGGGGGGTTGCAAATGTTAAACAAACTTAGATACATTTCTTGGACTTTATCCTTTTCGCCTATGGCAATGTAAAAACTCTTTTCACTCTGGATAATAACAAAAAAGGGCTGCTCACTTGCTACTGACCATCCTAACCAGTTTTCTATTAATCCCAGGATGAAAGGATGGGTCTTCTTCTAGACCATGACCAACTGGTTTAACATACAGTTGGTCATGTTTTTTTTTTAGAAATAGCTAAAAAAAAATTCTCACTTTGTTGCAGTTTCTACAATTGTTCTTCTTAGACCTTTCCTGAGTTCACCTCATCAAGTCAAAACTGATTCTTAAACCTTCAACACATAAATGCAATTAAAAGTTTTGTAAAAATATTATTTTTTACAAAAATCCAATATATTCATACTTGTAAGTCATTAAAGTTGTATTCTATAAGATCATGTCAGGCCTCAAATGCTTAAAATAATTAACTAAAACCCCAATATACATATTCATCTAATTTATCTCTAGATTTAAGGATCTGGCCTTAACTGTAAATGCAAATGTTGACTTTGGTGCTTGCAAAATCCTAAAAGTGTTAGCACAGATCATGTTTACCACTGTATTACATCACCTTGTTTGGGAAAACTCTTAGCAGTTGGAAACTCGAGAGACTAACTTTTGTGGGTTTGAAAGTGAAAAGATTTCCACTTTCATGCTTGATGTCAGTCTAGCACCTCCTCAAAGAGACAAATGAGACTTTTCTCCAATAATGCTTTCTCACTGTCATCACTGATGCCGCTTAGAAATGCCTCTGCATGACAAACTTGCAGATATTGAGGTGTTGCTGTCCATGTCCAGCAGAACTCTAGACCTTTGTTCATCAAACTGCAGTGCTCTTCACACTGTCAAATCTTCTAAATGATATGAGACCCAACAGAAATAGCAGCAGTTTAACTTTTAACAAATGTTAATGTTATCTGAAAAGATTTTTCAGTCGTTTCCACCACAGATTCATCTGATTTTAATGCGAGGCTGCCTGAGGGCTGAAGATCACTGCCATTCAGTATTAACTTTCAACTTCGTCCTGCATGGAGCTTTTCCTGCAAACATTCTCAGTCCTTTAATGATTCTCTAAGTGCCTTCGATGATGAAATCTTGTTCCGTTTGGCCAGACAGTCTCTCACAAAGCCAGTCTTTATTCAGAGAGACTCTTTCTCTCTTGGCTGTTTTTTTTTAATTGTCCATTCTAAATACTGGGCATATGGAGCTAATTAATTATGGGATGCTACACTAGGTACTCCTCTCTAACACAATGAATTAACAAATGTATAGATGGAAAGTTTCAAAGCCTCACAAGCCGGTTTGCTGTTTGTTCATACAAACACTAAATAATTCTAATATACTATATGAAGTGCTTTGAAAAATTATTTAGCCCCAGAGCTTTTTTATTTTTTTGTCAATCACAAATTGTATTATATTTTATGGTCCATCACAACACACACAACTGTGAAGTGCAATGGAAATAATGTATGGGTTCTAGTGCAGCTACAGTTTTCGTAAGGCCAGTTGGCCTTTTTAAAGTGAGCCGCTAGAAGCAACACAATGCTTTAGGAAGACTTATTTTCACCTGGAAAAGATAAGCTGGTAAGAGTTGTAAATACATAGCAATCTTGGAGGAAGACTCTTTAAAGGATGTACAGAAGTTTGAGGCTGAGGTGAAGGTTCATCTTTCAGCAGGATAATGCTGAATTTACACTCATAGCTACAATCGAGGACAAAGCATATTCAAGTTCAGACTTAAACCCGTGTTCTCAGGTGTTGTCTGTTGAACCCAACAGAACTTGATTTTTTTTTTTTTTTTTTTTTTTTGCTGAAAGTAATTGGTAAAAATGTCATGCTTATTATAGTGGCCTTTTTGCACAATAGCGGCTTGACTCGGCTCTATGCGGTTATTTGGATTTTCCACTAGTTCCGGTTATGTGGCACAAACCCCTTTTCATTACTTTGCTGGGCTTAACAGGTGCTGAAAATGCAATGCCAGAAGACTGTGTTCACTGATTATCCAGGGGGTGAAATCACAGGCTGCATCACATGAGCAACTCTCTTACAATAGTCTGATTTGTGGTTTTACTCCAAAAAAAACACTGACTGAACAGACTGTTCAACATGACTACCCTGTTCCCAATTACAGAATTTGTGTGTCTTTCACAAAAAAACAGTGTAAAATACATTCTATCATGTTTACCATGCATTTTGACAAATGTATGAAAAAGTTCAAGGCTGCCCATACAGTGTGAATCTCATCCTTTCTTACAAAATTGCGCTAATAGCTTCTCAGGTTAATACTCAGAACATGTAATCTCTGTGAAGAAAATACATCTCTTTGACCCTCCAGAGCGTCATGTCAGGTCAGAGAGAGAGAGAGAGAGAGAGAAAAAAAAAATCTAATTTTCTGTGACAATTATGCCACAAAACTGTTAAGTCAGATTAGGAGTTATGAAAGCAGGGAAATTAATTTCCAGGAATAAAATACAGTTATTAAACTTTCCCCTGAGAAGCAATTTAGACCATTTTAAGCCTTTCATGTCCTCTCCGTATGCATCTACTGAGGCATATACTCGCTTTCACATATGGGCACATAAACTATGATGGATGGTCACTGTCACCGCTTCCAGCACCATGGAACATCTTGACAGGTGAAGATGATGGATAACAAAGGAGCGCTTCAGTGTCATGTTTTTAGCTTTGTGAAGAACAGGTGAACCGGCTCAGGCGACTACACACACTCATATGATTCAAGGGCACCAAAGCATGACAAAGAATCACACAGATATTCTTCTTCATCCCTTTTCTCAGCTAGTTTTTTATTTTGCAGGAGGATGTGGTACATTTTGTTCAGCAACAAACTACTGTTTTTAATGGTATTTTTGTTCTCTGGTGGTGTACAAAAGTAGGAAAATGACAAGAGCTTCAAACATCTCACAAATGCACACAAGTTAGACATCATACATAGTTACAGATTTCTATTAAATGAAAAAAAGCTTCTGGGAACGATAATGGGAAGGCAGGTCTTGAAGTCTACATCATTGATTTTTTTTTTATTTGCTAATATAATTTGTTCAGGATTACGTACCGTGATGGGGAATTTGAAGCATAACTCTGCAAAAGTGAGACGTTAAAAGATCAAATGAGCAAAATCAGCTGAATGTGATCTGAGGTAATATTGCACCATGTGTCCATGGAAGACCGAAAGGTGTAGAATCAAATACCTAAAATGGAAGTTCATTATTTTAGTAAAATAAAGTCAAGGAAATATGACACAGACATTTTTTTAACAGTTACTATCAGCTTTTAGTAGCAAAAGTTAGCATTTCAAACTCTGACATCTGTCTCAGTGTGTTTGCTTGCTTGAAAATATTTCTATCTTGTGACAAACTCTTTGAACAGCCTGCGAACATTTTCAGTCATAGCAGCTTTACGGTAATCCTGAAGACTCAAGAAAAAACATTTCCTGTGATCCAGTAGCCTTCTTGTTGCCGGTAAAGCTCATTGTTGAAGCAGTGACTTCTCTCCGGTTAGTGTTTTAATCATTTGACTTGTCAAATGTTATGAACGTGCGCGTCTCTTTGCATATGTTAAAGCATGTTTTAATGGTAATGATGGCATATTAGAGCTGAACAAATGAGTTGCGATGGGAACAAAGCTGAATTTAAAGATGGGATGGACTTTCAGATAAATAAATTGCCTTGTTCCATGTGTGTCAGATGCTTTTGTGTTTTTTAGTTCCCGCTCTTCCTTCACTGCAAACAACTGATGGAGTGCCAGAGCTACAAAGTAGACACAGTGGATTACGCTGCTTGTTTGCTTTGGATCACTCAACCATCAATCACATTTTTTTTGTGCAAATGACTTCACCGTTGCTGTAATAAGTTAGATTAGCGCAAGCATAAAATATCTCGAATGCCAAATTGCCACTGGAGTTAATGACAGTGATTTACACTTCTGATGTAGAGAAAGTGAGCGCATGTGAATGTTTTCCCCCCAGCTCTCGAGGAAGCCTAATAAAACTAAATGTCAGTAAACAGAAGGGCTCACTCAAACTCGACTGCAAGCATATTTAAAGTGCCGTTGTTGTTTGTGAAAATTGCAATTTTTCATTTGGGTCTGTGTGTTTTTTTGTTGTTTTTTTTGCTCAGATGGACCCCGGCCGTCCCAGAAGGAGATCATCTCGCTGAGAGCCTTCATGCTCCTCTTCCTCAAGCAACTCATATTGAAGGTAGAGGGAGAAAATGTGATTATCTTCATGGCATAGTTTAAGCTGTGGGAAATCACTTTGCTTCTTTGATGTTCTCTGTTGTTTCTCCTTCCGGGCAGTTCGTGGCCTAATCTAAAATATGTGGAAAATAGCATTAAAGTTGAGCAACGCCAATGAAGCGCTGCAGCGTTTGAGTGTGTGCATGCGTGCGTGCATTCGTATCGATTCTTTTGTTCCTTCTTCTGTGTCGTGGCGTCCTACTTTAATAAAAAGTAGAAACAATTGAAGATCACTGAGGAGTTTTTGGGGAATCTGTTTTTTTTTTTATAGGACCGAGGCGTGAAGGAGGACGAGCTGCAGAGTATCCTCAACTATTTGTTGACAATGCATGAGGTACAGATGCTTTCTTCTTTATTAAACTAGAGTCAGACTCAGAGAGGGGGAAGAGGGACTCAGAGGGAGACGGTGAGAGCCGGAGTGGATCTGGTGGCAAAGTACGCACAATAATCTGGGGGCTGAAGTTATAGTCCACTTAAACGAGCGGGAGTGTGAGTCAGCTTCAGCGTGGTGACAGCATAAAAAATGGCGCAACAATGGACTGAACAGAATGTACTCCTCTGTAACAATTATATCTATTCTTGCTCTGAAATACCACCTGCTCCTCCGCAATCCCCCCTCCATGCCCACCCATGGAACTCTCTTTGTCCTCCTAGCCCTCTATTCATCTCTCCCCTCCGGGCTTTTTCTTTTTATTCCCCTCCTCCTCCTCCGCTGCCGCCTCACCTGTTCACCTTTGCTTTCTTTTTCCTACGTAGGATGAGAATATCCACGATGTGCTCCAGCTGTTGGTGGCTCTTATGTCTGAGCACCCGGCATCCATGATCCCCGCTTTTGATCAAAGAAATGGCATCAGGTGAGCGCAACCCACACATGCATGTTCATATAAAAAGATCTGTTGCTGCACTAAATACTAACATCTTTTTTCTTTTTTACTTACATTTATCCTTACTTTCACTAGCTGAGAGAGAGTTGGAGCCCAATATTAATATACAATGTATCAAAATGCACATTTACTCTTTTATGTCAGTTTTGGATACCGAACTTACTGCTATTTGCAGAATGTCAGAATAATGACAGATATTCTTTTTTTATTTTTTTTATCTTTAACGTTAGATGCTTGAGTGTCAACTGCAAAATTGCATAGGGGTGCCTCCATTTCAATTACATGTAAAATAATCCAAAAGAAGTTTTGAAAGCTGTCAACTTCTTCTGTATTTTCCCAAAAATTTTGATTTTATACTAACAATACAGTATACATAAGCTTAGGATTATGAAAATTGTATGAAAAAATGCTCTTCCTCTCATTATTCTGACATTTAGCAAATAGAAATAGCTTTACTAATCCCTGTCAAACCAGGAAATAATTAGCCTGACTTAATTTCGGACAGTGGGGGAAAAGGTATGACATCTTTTTGCAAAGTGTGGTTTCAGATTTTTATTTAAAACACTTGTTTTTTGATTTAACCGTTTATGTGGCGTGTGTGCTTATAGAAAGGCATTTTCTGTTCTCATGTGGTGGATTTGTGGAGCAAAATTAACGTTAAGTTGTAATAAAACTTATCTTTTCATGCTGAGTAACAATGCTTAGGAGAACCCAGGCTTCTGATTACTGAAAGAGAGAGTCAGGCCAACTGTGCGGGTAATTCTCCCAATGCATAACTCTACTTGGATGCCTTTTCGGTTGCCACAGTAACTCATATTGCTAGAGAGTTATTTGCAAACTGCACTGTCTTTTTATGCGTCCCCTTTGAGTACTTCTTTCAAGAAAATAGACTACAGGCATTGATTCTTTTTGTATTTACAACCAGTGTTTTATGTGCAGTCTGCAAAAGTATGGGATTTGATTGTGTCATTTCCAAGAGAGAAAAAATGGCATTCAATTAATGTTTAGTTGTTATTTTTTTTATAGATTTTTTCCCAACCTGTGATCAATTTGACTTTTGTCAGAAGCTACAGATTAATGGGAAGAATGGTACTGCTGCTGTTTTGACATCTGGATCCTCTTAGGTCAGGGTTTTAAACTGAACCTGTGATTCCTAAACAGAATCGGTTTTAGATGCCAAACTAAGCATTTAAACACCCCCATTTTTATGAAAGCTTCCAAACGAGAAGTGTGACAGACTGCAAAGCGTGATTTGAAGAAATTCCCAGGTGTTAATGTTGGAAATGATGGTGTATAAAATGTGCAAAAAAGCCACGCAATGGCATTTTACTGCAATGCCTTAAATTCACTCGAATTAACGTGTCAATTTATAATTTATGGAGCATAATTTTTAAAAAAATATCCAACTAGCTTAATTCCATTCCACTTATATGTTGAGATTTGTATAAAATGCTGTAAAATCCTAGAATTTGAATCTGATAAAGAGAGGAGTTTTGAAATGGACATTTTTTTACTTTGTATACAAAACATGAAAATCTTTCTTTCTTAACCCACAGGATGTCAGTGTTTAATGCCTCTATGTTTCTTGTTATGATAGGGTGATCTGCAAACTCCTAGCCTCCAAGAGCGAAAGTATACGAGTTCAGGCCCTTAAAGTTCTGGGCTACTTCCTTAAACACCTCGGTCACAAGTAAGTACTTTGTTTTCCATCCGCTTTCTTTCATCTTCTGTGCCTGGCAGTGAAGGATTAGGGAAATTTTAGGATAGAAATTAAGCACTCTAAATTTTGGCATTGATCTCCAATTTCTTACTTTCAACAAGCTTTGACTTGTCGATACCAATTTTAGAAAATTCCAATTTCTCTTTTTGAACTGTGTTTTAGGAATAGTACCAAAAATATCTATTTTTTTTTTTATTCTTCCTCGCATCAGTGGTCATTAGTTAACATTAGGGTCAGAGATTACAATATGCGTTTAGAGAAAACTCATTCTACCTTGTCTTAAAACAAAGGCAAAATAATTCTGATGTTTTTTTTACTTTATTTTTATTTTAATTTTAAACATGCTTATCATGATATGTTGTAGATGAGAGTATTTAGCCCCAAAATATCAGTCTCTTTGTTGATATTTTAAAAGATTGACCCGTACATTAACTTTGAGATTTCTAAACCGCTGCGGGATTTCCAAATAAAGGGTTACAAAAATGAAAGTTGATGAGTCCAAATGAGAAAATGGAGCAATTCCTCCTCTTTCTGTTATGTGCTGAAAGTATTGCTCTCTCACCCTCTCACAGCTTTAATGCCTGTCTTGACAGTGCAATAAAAAGTACAGTATCTCTGCATCTCTGTGGTTTTCCTGACTTTTAACCACCTCAGTGATGCTGAGAATAGCTAACGTTGAGTCGTCTTCTTGTAGTAATAGCCCTCACAAAATGAATGCTTGTTTCACTCGCCAAAAAAAGAACAAACATTGCATGAATGCAGAGAAACTGTGAGATTTTTTTACTGTTACACTACAAAGCAACTTCAGAACGGCAGCATTTCACTCTCCAGTGAGCTTTATTCAATCTATTTGTTCATGTTTGTGTGGAGATCTCATCAGCATGTCCGGGCGGAAAATTCATTGTGACAGTCTGCACTCGAAGGGAGGAGAAATCTTGATGAGGGGCTATGAATGCTGGGGGATTTAGTCGTACCATGTGACATGGACACCTCTTGCTGCACAACATGAAGAGGGACACCAGGCTGCACCTGAGCCCTACATAATCAGTCCCCCACCTACTTAAAATCTGCTCCCACCACACATTTTATTGCTATTTGCATACTTCTGCTGCATTTAAGAGCATTTCATGCCACCCCTAAGCCAAATTCAGTGTTGCATCAGCACGGCTAAAAAAAGCAACACTATTGCACTATTGCAAGATATCGAGGATGCTTTGTTGAATAAAAAAAATAACGAATACAAGATTACTATTCGAGGTGTGGGTTAAATAAAAATTGACACTTTAAAGCAGTGTTACAGTTAAAATTGTTGGTTCTACAGGCAGGGAGGGAGAAAAACAGCAAAATCTTAAATAGTATCTTTTGGATTTATCTGTGAACTGGACAGTCATTAAAATATTTTTATGCAACAATAATTAGCTTCTCAAATTGTTGTTGCAGCATCCAAATCCCATCATGCATATCATAATGTGTTCAAGGAATATGAGAAATAGCTGGACAAGCTGGAGGTGCAGTTGATTTGTTAAGCTAATAACATCTGAATCACCATCTCAATTAACACCTTGGTGAAAGGCACCTTGTTGGTGTGAAAATACAATTTTTATTCATGTCGAACAATACTATTCTATTTTTTTTTTGCTTCAGCTAAAACATTTTAAAAATAAAAAAGTTCCCAATGAAGTGGCAGTAAGTACAATTTAAGATGCCTTGTTTTTTATGTAATTGTTAAATTTTGTAATTAATTTTAAGTAATTCATCAGAATTTAAATTAAAGGGGAGAAAGTCAATTTCATCCCAGTTAAAAAGGGTGAAAATGAATTTCCCCTTGTGGCTGTTGGCTTTAGAAAAAGGCAAGCCTTGGCTTAATAAATGGTTTTTCTGCCATTGTTCTAGCATTTTCCTTAATATAAAATCTTTGATATGATATCAGAATCTCTTGGTATTGGCAAATTGTCAACATTTTATAACTGTTCATTTTATATATTCAGTCCAAAAGCTTTTTGTTAGCAAATACATCAGTGCTGTTCTCTGATCCTGCTAAAAATGACGTGATAAAATTGTACAACCTACTAATATTTTGTTTTCTTAGTGTCAATCACTGTTGGGTATAATTACAATGATCCTAAAAAATGTTTCTGTTGCTGTGCAGGAGGAAGGTGGAGATCATGCACACACACAGTCTGTTCACACTGCTGGGAGAAAGGCTGATGATGCACACCAACACGGTTTCCATCACCACCTACAACACGCTATATGAGGTAGGTAATTGTGACAGCGTCTCTTTTCTCTACATTTCCATACAGATTTACATAACCTCTTATGATTTTGCCTGGATAGAAGTGGTTTGTATGCTGTTTAAATGGCATCCGCTAAACCTCTGTCAATGCAGATTCTGACGGAGCAGGTGTGCACCCAGGTGGTCCACAAACCCCACCCTGAGCCAGACTCTACTGTCAAGATCCAGAACCCCAGTAAGTAACGGAGAACTCCTCTGTGGCTTCCATCTGCCGTTCTTTTCTTTTTGGTAATGCAAACAAACAAAGTCTGGATTGAAAATCAGCTCTGCTGCCATCTCCCACTTACTGATGTCACTCACACATCAGTTTTTTGTTTTCCCTGCTCCCGTATTATGGACTCTTTCTTGTTTCTGCCAGTGATTCTGAAGGTAGTGGCTACGCTGCTGAAGAACTCCACGCCCAGTTCTGAGCTGATGGAAGTCCGGAGACTCTTCCTCTCCGACATGATTAAACTCTTCAGCAACAGCCGTGAAAATCGACGGTAAGACCAAAAAACAAAACCAGTTTCCTGAATTTATTCCACCTCATAACTGATGGTTTTATTTTACAACTTATTATTTTGCCACTCGGCAGCTCATGTAACCTTTGTTTTGTGTGCTTTTATCAGCTGCCTGTTGCAGTGCTCGGTGTGGCAGGACTGGATGTTCTCCCTCGGATATATCAACCCCAAGAGCCCAGAGGAACAGAAGATAACGGAAATGGTGTACAACATCTTCAGGATCCTTCTCTACCATGCTATCAAATACGAATGGGGAGGCTGGAGGGTCTGGGTTGATACTCTCTCCATCGCGCATTCTAAAGTACGGGTGGAAACTGCAAAACTTAAAATTTCAGCGTCCTTTTATTGACAAAATATAATTCTGTGCAGAACTGAATAAAATTTAGTTTACTGACATAGCTCCTTTTTAAAGTAAATGCCATCTCAACCCCCTTAGAGACAAACTGATTAATATACCATTATATGGAATGGCTGTGTGGAAAATATTATTAGCCATAATAGGCACTTATGTGTTTACTAAAGAAAAAAACTAAGTAAACAAAAACATATATATATATATATATAATTGTTTTAAAACCCATGGGTTCTGTCACAGTTTTTTATTTTTTTAATCTTCCGCTGCCCTCAATGTAAAATTGAGCTGATTTTATGGATTCTGGCCTTAATGCTTCTACAGACTGGAGTCCCAGTTTTGTTCATGCTGTCTGGTTGTGATGATCTATAGCCCCCCTTGGGACTTACCTTCTGAGTATGGATGTGGAGGGAAGCTGCTCTCGGTACACATCTTCTGATCGCCTTTCCAATTATATCCCACCATCTGTCACAGGTGACCTATGAAGCCCATAAGGAGTACTTAGCTAAGATGTATGAGGAGTACCAGCGTCAGGAGGAGGAAAACATGAAGAAAGGAAAGAAAGGCTCCGTCTCCACAATCTCCGGCCTCTCGGCTACACCGGCTCCCGTCGTTAACGGGAATCTAGAGATAGACGACAACTCTCAGACGCAGACCCCTGAAAGCGAAGCAGAGTACGGCGAAGGGGCAGGCGGGGACTCGCGCAACCTTCTTGCTGAAGGTTCAGTGAAGCGGCCGAACGGTGAAGCTTTGACGCCAGGGGAGCAGAGTGCTGGTCCAGGGGTGAGAGTGGAGGTCCATGACCTCCTGGTGGACATTAAAGCAGAAAAAGTAGAAGCCACTGAGGTGAAGCTGGATGACCTGGACCTGTCTCCAGAGGGCCTGAGTGGAAGTGTGGGAGGCAGTGGGGGCGGGGTGGGAATAGAAAACGGACCTCTAGTAGAAGTGGATTCTCTCTTGGACAGTTCTTACTGCTCTGTTGTTCCAAACCTGAACGGGACTCTGGCGCCCAAAGACGACACGGCAGGCTCAAGGGTTGGAATCGGGACCAGCCTGGGACTTTCGAGAGTCAGCATGGAGGATGATGGGAACATGGGTCCTCTCATCACGTTAGCTGATGAGAAAGACAGTGTTCCAAGCAACAATGGATTTCTCTTTAGCAAGGTAGGATCTCATTATCACTCTCCCTGATTAATTCAGATAGTTTTGGTGTAGCTTCATCCTCCTCTTCTGGCTACCAATTTGCATTTTATCTCCACCAGGTTGATGAGAAGCTGCTTCCAGCTCTGGCATCCACCGATCCCCTTGTTCTTCCTAGTCCAGACCAGCCTGCTCCATCAGGAAGTGTCCCCGCTCACTCCACCACCAGCGCAAGTGATGACCTCAGCTTGCTGGCCCACATGACCAGCTGCGACTCTGATTTAACACAAACCCAAAGCCACGCCCCTGGGGAACTCCCTGAGGATGGACCATTCAAGATCCAGAGTCCTCTTGCTGACATCAGCTCTATTGCTGTAGCCGAGAGCCAGAACCAGCTCCAGGGAGCGACTAGACCAGAATTCCCAGAGGGGGAGGGAGCATCTGGGCCAGAGGGAGAGACTGGGGGGTTGAAGACCGGGGGAGACACAGCCAGTACCACTTCTGATACAGAGAGGTCAGATGATGGGAAAGACAAAGACATAAAAAAGATCCAAACTACAGCTACCACCCAGGTGAGTATGAACTCTCAAGGTGCGTAATTACCTGTGTTGCTGCTTTGCTCTCAGAATCCCTAATGATTCTGTGAAACTACAGTACAAACACTACTGGTCTGAAGTTTACATCCACTCAATGTATAATTGTGAGCTCTTAATGATTCACTTAATCGCTTCAAGTATAATCATTACGGAAAATGATTATATATTCTAAATGAAAATTATATATATAT